>VXBP01000730.1:41415-68074 GCA_013400115.1 Rhinopomastus cyanomelas | reverse complement strand
TTTATGAGGGCATAACCAGATGGATAGATGATGGTGGAGCAGTGGAGGTGGNGATTGAAAGTCTTTGATGGAATCGAGCACTGTTGGAACCTCCAGAAATAAGCTGTGTGCCGTGCGTCAAATCCAGAACCTGTGCCACACTTAGAATTTCATACTAAGATGGATGAGCACTTGTATAATGTTTGAAGTTGATAATTAAGTGATTCAGATAGGCCTCTTAGTGCTAATAATCTTGAAGCCCAAAAACTTGTTACTTGGAGGGACAGTGAAGCTGAGTGTGCAGAAAGCACGATGTGAAGCAGAGACTTGGGACTATCACCAGCCTGTCTGCTGCAGCATGGAATGACTGCTGCTGCAATGTAAACTGCAGGTAATAGTGGTACTAAAAGTGTTTGCATGTGTCACCTTGGGGTCCACACTTTGAAAATAGAGGGTCAACTGTCCTAGACTCTGTCCTACACCCACTGTCTGTTGTCTTTTTCTGTGTAGTTAAGAAAGGGTGCTTTGGTTACAGAGGAATATGTTCTGTAGAGTCCTTTTTTCAGCATTTCAAGGTGATGGAACAATTTCTCCTGGACACTGTCTTCAGGCACATCAAGGACAGGAAGGTCATTAGGGACAGTTAGCATAGCTTCACCAAAGCAAAGTCATGCTTGACCAATCTGATAGCTTTTTATGAGGGCATAACCAGATGGATAGATGATGGTGGAGCAGTGGAGGTGGTTGATCTTGACTTCAGTAAAGCATTTGACACAGTCTCCCACAGCATCCTCACAGCCAAACTGAGGCAGTGTGGACTGAATGATTGGGTAGTGAGGTGGATCATGAACTGGCTGCACAATAGAAGCCAGAGAGTGTGACAGTGTCTAGCTGGAGGCCTGTATCTAGTGGAGTCCCCCAAGGGTCAGTACTGGGACCAGTCCTGGTCAATCTAATCATTAATGACTTGGATGAGGGATTGGCATGCACTGTCAGCAAGTTTGCTGACGACACAAAGCTGGGTGGTGTCACAGACACCCCTGCAGACTGTGCTGTCATTAAGTGTGACCTGGACAGGCTGATGAGCTGGGCAGCGAGAAATGTAATGAACTATAACAAGGGTAAGTGTAGTGTCTTGCATCTGGGCAAGAACAACCCCAGGTACCAGTATAGGTTGGGGACTGACTTTTTGGAGAGCAGTATAGGAAAAAGGGACCTGGGGATCCTGGTGGACAGCAGGATGACCATGAACCAGCAATGTGCTCTTGTGGCCAAGAAGGCCAATGGCATCCTGGGCTGGATTAGAAGGGGGGTGGTTAGGGGATCAAGAGAGGTTCTTCTCCCCCTCTACTCTGCCCTGGTGAGACCATATCTGGAATATTGTGTCCAGTTCTGGGCCCCTCAGTTCAAAAGGGATGTGGAGCTGCTTGAGGCAGTCCCATGTAGAGCAATGAAGGAAGTGTAGCATCTCCCTTATGAGCAGAGGCTGAGGGAGCTGGGTCTCTTCAGCTTAGAGGAGATTGAGGGGTGACCTCATTAATGTCTAAAAATATTTGAGGGGTGGGTGTCAGGAGGATGGAGCCAGGCTCTTCTCAATGTCATCTAGTGATAGGACGAGGGGCAAAGGGTGTGAGCTGGAACATAGGAGGTTCCACATCAGTATCAGAAGGAACTTCTTCACAGTGAGGGTGACATGGCACTGGATCAGGCTTTCCAGGGGCTTTGTGGAGTCTCCTTCACTGGAGATGTTTATAACCCACCTGGATGTGTACCTGTGAGACTTGGTCTAGGTGATCCTGCTTTGTCAGGGGGATTGGACTGGATGATCTTCTGAGGTTCCTTCCAATCTCTAATTATTCTATGATAATGTCAGGAGCAGAGGCAACTTGAGTTCAAAGTGGTGTCTCCGTACTACTCCATACAACAATAGTCTGCCCTAAAACTGCTCATAATATCTTTGTTTACTTGCTTGATCACCTCCCCTGGATGTGTTTAATAAAGGTTGTTTAAATGACATTAAAAGGTTGTTTAAATGACAAACCAGGGATACCTGGTTTAGGGGTGAACTTGGTAGACTTGGGTTGGTGGTTGGACTGGATAATTCCAAGGGTCTTTTCCAACCTGAATGATTCTGTGCTCAGGTTATAATTTCTGCAGAGGTCTGAGATATTTGGGGTTTTAAATGCATGGCTGTGATGAAAGGAAATGCTTGCTTGTTCTCAGTCTGAATGAGCTTCAATAGGTCAGTGTAACAGTTGTGTGGTGGGAAATCTGGATTAACACCTAGTGCACAGAGCAGGTCCCTTTTTAGTTGGTTATAACCCTGTAAAACATCTCTTTGACAGCCTTCTGGCTGTTGGAAACACTTTAAACCTTTACCTGAATTTCTGTAAGCAGAACTTGGAGATTCATACAAAAAAGAATCTCTTCAGAGTACATCAGATCATCCATCCTGCTCGTAACGTTCTGGCAGCGGGTGGCACCATGGTAACAGCATGTATTACGGCCTCTTGCTGCTGCAGCCTGACAGCTGTGGTGTGATGCTCTTTGCCTTGGGTACATCACGCACAGTGCAGGCACCAGTGATGGCTTTCACTGCTTCATTAATGTGAAATGGAGGGTAAGAGCAGGCACTGAGGAATTTGCTGTGCTTTTACCCTGGCTGTGGGGAATAGGGTATCAGCCAAGGGCGGTTTTAGCTTTCCTTGTTTAAAACGAACAGCAATTAGAAGCCTGGAGGCAATTAGGTCTCTCCAGGGTTAGCAAAGCCATGGATCTTGTAACTTTTGGTTTCACTGTAGTTCTATTAGTGTTAGTGAAGTACTGTACAGAAAGAGTCATGTCTTTCTAACTAGCCCCAAAGTGGTGCTCGTGGTGCTCTGAGATGCAGAGGCACTGATCAGCCCTTTACATAGTTTATACACACAGTATAAATTTAGTAGCTGGTTGTTTGAGATGTGACTGAAAGCGTGTGAGTTTGCAAATGACTTTGCAAAGCATGGGAGGAAAGAATAACTGAAAAATGGGGGGGATCTGTGTGCTGCAAACCCAGTCTGTTGCAGCCCTGCAGCTCAGTTGAGCCCAGCCCTCCCATGGGTGCTCAGCAGCCCTGCAACACCTGCTCCAATGTTTCCTGGAGACCATATCCTGCATTATCCTGCATCCTTCCTCCTCACATCAGACTTCTGTGTCTGAACTTTCAGACCATGCTGACTGATTCCAGGAATTTTGGAAGTGCTGCATTCAGGAGGGGTTAATGGAGGCTGGTGTGAACAGGTTCCAGAGCCCTTTTGCCTTGCTGCAGGCCAGTGAGCCTCGTGGCTGACACAACGTTGTGCTTGGGCTCTTCTCTCCGTGCACAGCTCTGGCCTTTCTGCCCTGCTGAGCCCTGGGGAAGACTGCCAGCTGCCTGGCCATGGACAGGGCAGCACCTGCCTGGGCACAGCTCCTGGCTGAGGCTCCCTGACAGCACATGGGGATGGGATAGATGGTCTTGGTGGCTTCACCAGTGGCCACACAGCTCCATGGTGTTTCTTCTGGGACTGCTGCCTCAGCACTGCCTGCACATGTGAGGTGTGTGGCACTCAAGTGGGACTTTGAATTCTCCTGAATTGTGCTCAAGCACCTCTTAGGGAATGCTGCTTTTAGTCCAACCTTTCTGTCAGACGATCTCCACAAAGTGGAGATCCTGGGGGCAAGAAGTGCAAGCCATCCTCTTCCTCCCTCTCTGGTAAATCCCAGCTATCCACAGAGACCAGTCTGTGCCTGTGCCTGCAAGGAGGGCTGCACCTGGGAGTGCTGCAGGGAAATTCCCATTGTGGGGCATTGCAGGTCCTTTCTGCTCCGTAGAGCATGTACAGTTTGTGGGGTGAATAATGGGGCCAGCCTTCCTCCCAGGCAGCCTGGGCGGCAGTGAGAAGCTTTGTGGTGAAAAGGTTCCTGCTGGGGTGTGAAGAGTAGCCCTGAATACTGATACTTCTCTGGGGTAGTGGTAAAATGGCTGCTGCATGCCTGGGTTGGGTTAGGGTTAGCGGATGAGTTAGGGTTAATGAATAGGCTTAGGGTAAGTGTTAGGAGTAGGGTTAAGGTTAGGGTTAGAGTTAGGGGCTAGTGTCCAGAGGGACAGGCTATGGCCTCCTGAGGTTGCAGCAGGCACAAGCAACCTCTGTGCTGGGATGCCCCCTTCGGGGTATATCTGCTTCCAGAGGAACTGTTTCCTCCACAGGAATAATTACTTTGCCTGAAAATCCATTGCAGCTTCTGCAAAGCCACTGGCTGGTTTGGAAGAAATAAAATCCCAGTCAACAAACCCAAGTCTGAATCAGTTTTGTTTCAGTTTTCTGTCTGGTAAGTGAGTCTTGTGTGCCCGGCTGGGATGCTGAGAGGCCTCACCTATGGGGAGGAGTGGACAGGACAGGTGACCCTAAGCAGAGTATTCCAATCTATAGATGTTATATTTGATATAAAGCTGAGGGACCTCAAGGGTCAGTGCTCTTGTGCTCTTCTCTCTTTGCCTCTCTTCTTCAGTGACTGATGTCTGTGCAGCACTGTCTGCCCAGTCTGCCTTTGATCCCAACTTGTTCATTCCTGAGTTCAGCCCCTGCACGCAGTTCCTGTCTGCCGCTGAGTGCAGTCTGGACTTCCCCAGCTTCCCCAGTACCTGCACCAGTGGTGGTGGTGATGCAAGTGCCAGCAGGAGGTGGGGTTCACTATTGTTTTCCTACATATTTCACATTATCATTGTTTTCGTTACAGCTGCTGTAGTCTTCGTTTCCGATCCATCAGTTGCTCTCCCTGATTCCCTTTCTCCTTCCATTTTGGGGAGGGAGAGGGGACTAATGGAGAGCACCTGCCATTTGTCTCCTGGCCAGCTCAGCCTCAGCCCATGACAGATTGAGCAGAACTCATGCTCTGTGTACCCACTGCTTGCGAAAAGTCCGAGCGAGAGAAGTAGGTTGTGAATCTCTGATGGAAGCTGTTTATTTTCAGTGAATGTCCCAAGCCCTATTCATTTAAACATATCCAGCAGCAAACACTGAGTGACAGTTTCTTTGCTCTGAACTTCTTTTCAGCTTTAAAGCTTTGTCCATGCAGTTTTTTTCCTAAGGCTGGTTAGGAATTGCCTACTCCGTGCCATCCTCTTCCTTCTTAACAAATGCACAACCTTTGAGGTCTGTTTTTAGCAGCTGCATGATCCTTTGCTTGGGGCAGAGCCTGCTATGTTTCATCTCCTGAATTTTGTGAAGGTGCTTATCAAATCTTTCTAGCTCTCTGAAGTAGTCTGTCAACGTGTCTCGCTTATGAAACCGAGACTCCTAGTGCCAAAGCTGACTTACACCTTCAGTCTCTGAAGCTTGGAAGTGAAGCTTGCTCGTGCAAATTCAACGTCCCCTGGTTCCAGAAGTGTGTCAGGGGAAACAAATCTGAATAAAGAGGCAAACGTTCCTGTGGGAAATTGATTTCCACAGCACTTTTCTAGCAATGATTCTCCTACTAGAAGATGTTCAAAACTTGCAAGTTGCAGCTTCACACTGGATTTCACTTTTTACTTTTTACTCAGCCCTGCCCCAGCCTTTCCCCCCCTTTTTTAGATAAGTTCTCCGTGTTAGTAAAACTCCTTCTGGAATGTTTTGTTCTTCAGTGCCTGTGTTCCCACGCCATGTGCTGAGTTTCTTTTGAAACTAGGAAGGGCCTAGAAAGGGCTTTGTGTTGGAATCTGATTTCCTTGAGGAAGGTAATAACCCACTTGGGTTGTGTCCTGGTTCTCTGGGGTGGTGTACGTGACCACGCTGTGCCTCCTCAAGCCTTTTGCTGCAGTGCAAAATGCTTGACAGATTATTCTCAGAAGAAAGAGAGGGACATCTAGTTCTATCTATCCTTCTTCAGATTTAAGCTAGAACTAGAATCCTATTCTTCTGATCAATAAAGTGAGCAAAAAGTGGTTTGTTTTCCTAATAGCTTCAACCACCTGCTTGGAACAGAGGCAATCTACTAGGAACCTGTAGAACAGCTAATTCTTCTGCTGTTTTTCCTTGTGTAGGAGCCTGCCCAAGCTGGTGGGAATTTGTTACGAGTGCAGGGACTTGGGGACAAGCCAAGCTTAAGGCCTGAGTATCACTTCCTGACGCCTCACCTGGGGCTGCAGCATTTTTGTGTGATGGGCAAACAAAGCTGTCTGCGTGACTTAAGAGCTCAGCTTCTGTATTTGGATGTAACCTGGAGGTTCATGTGCAAAGGGACCTGGGTCTCTTCTAGCTGTTTCCAAGCTGCAAATCCTCAGGACCCTTGCCACAGCTGCTGAGCTGCAGTGGCTCTTGGGGCTCTTCTGTTTACTCCAGGCCAGTTCTCCGACAGGCATCTGCCTCGAGATGAGCGTTGAGAGGCTTGCCTGCACCTAAGCTCTGCTGAGATGTTCCCTGGCCTACTTGTTCTGTGGAGGCTGATGTGACAGTGTTTTCAAAGCAAGTTCTTCTCATGTGGGACGTGGGCAGAGCAGGATGGCAACTGAGGAGGAGGTGTTGGTGTTTCTATTTCAGTTCTCATCCAATTGTGTGAGAGGCCAGTGTTTGCATCTTAAAATGATTGAGGAGACTTGAAATCCCAATCCCAGTTGAGTTATTCTGGAGAGTTCTTCTCTGCAGCCCTTGCGAGCAGAAGTGTGTAGGAGGTCTGGGAGTGCCTGGGCAGGGAGGGTCAGGTTGGTGCTCAGGCTGCTCCTGCACCGAGTAGAAAGGCTGGTTAGAAGACTGTCCTTGGCCTGAGGAAATCCTCCCTCGTTTGGGCTGTGCGTGGTGAACAGGCATCCCTTTTCTTCTCTGTTCCTGGTCTGCTGGAGCTTTCTGCTCTTGGCATCATGCACTGGGGGATGGGATGGAATGCCTGTGTCCATGTGCCAGGCTGGGTGTCTGCAGTGCAGGGGCTGCTCTTTGCTGTCCCACCAGCTCAGGGGTGACTCACTTCCTGCCTTTGTGCCTTGAAGCCTTCCTGTTTGCTCTTAATTGAGACTGCAGAGCACCTAGTGTGGCTCCTTACAGAATTTGGGCTCTGTTTGTCTGATATCACTTTGCATCATTTTTGCTCAAGCTGGCTGGCAAGGCAGCAGCAGATTTGTTTTTACCCATCGCATCTCTGTGTTGTCCTTAGTGAGAGCCATTTGCCCTGAGCGCAGGCCAGCCCAGGGCTAGTTGCAGAGCAACCTCGGGGTGCTGGGAGCAGGCTGAGGTTCAGCAGCAGGTCTGTGGTTGAGCTGCAGTCTGTGGGTTGACTGCATGGTGCTGGCTCTCACAGTCTGTGAAAGGCACTCACTGCAAAATCTTTAGGAGAGCACTGAACCTGAGCAGAATAACTGTGCTAGGGTTTTAAGACCCCAGGACAGATAATTTGGTTGTTGTGGAGGACCCTGAGCAGAGCTGTGGGGTTGTGGGCCATTATGGGATCATCCCAGCCCTCTGTGCATCTGATGGAGCAAAATTCTTCCTTTGGGATAGGAGCCCTGCGCAGGTAGCCGCACTTGCACACGAGCTGGCTCTGGGTGAAAGGCTAATGCCTCAGTGTTGATCTCTGCAGGCATTTCCTGCTGGGAATGCTTCCCAGGTTAGAAAAATATGTCATGGAGGGAAGCTGCAGCTCTCCTGTCTTGGCATGTTCCTTCTTCTGTGGGCCCTATCCATGGGCAGAACGCAGCCTTCTGGAGGCTGTGCAGGGCATGAGGAGCACCCAGCAGGGCTGTTTCTACCACCCCCTCTCCAATCAACCACCCAAGTGTGCCTGACACAGCTCTTCTTGCCTGCAGGAGGGGTGGGAGCACCGTGTCCTATTTATACACGCAGTGCTGTGCACAGTAAGAACTGGCCAGTCCAAGCCTGCCGGGCTCGCGAATGTGCACGGTGGTCTGCGAGAGCTGCGGCAGTTAGGAGGTTTTTCCCAGGTCTGGCTGCCAGCCCTTGGGAATCGACTGAAAGTAAAGCAGGAAGACAGAAATTGGTGGAAGCACTCACAAAATTTCCAAGTCAATTTAGCTTGAAGGAACCTGTCAACTAGATGCAAAGAAAGTAAAACATACCGTATGTATTTGCACGAGGCTCTGTATTGCAGTGAGGGATCCACAGCACTCATCTCTTAAGGGCAACCAAGTGAAAGTTTGCTCCTAACATTGAGGGAAAAATTCCAGTTTCCTCAGAAGTAATGTGGATTTTGCTTTCATTTTCAACGAGACCAAGTTCTAGCTCCTCTTGGAGCTTGTAACCTACAGCATTATTTCACTGCCTGTCAAGTACTGTAAGCAGAGACTGATGAAACCATGCAAGAAGTGGTTATGTGTCTACTATATTTTTGTGAAAGGTATTTTATGTACAGGACTCTGACTGCATGTTTTATACTGCTGTAAGGATTTTAACAGGCTTGGGAGAGAGCCTCCCTTTTGGAGCAACCTTCCTCCCCAGTGAGAGAATGAAGGCAGCCCTTTGTACCAAATGCAGGGTACTGTTGTAAATAAAGCAGAGTAGTTGGAACTACCTGGTGATGATGACACCTGGTGTGATTTAATGCATTTAGAAAGCCCTGCATGACTATGTGTGGTGTGTCTGATGGTGCTGTACTCAGGGCTGTTTGGGCTAATATGATGTAGCCTCAAGAAATTCCAGACACTGAATTAGGGTTAGATCTAGGCTTCCAGACAGAAAACCAAATTGGGTTAGTCAAAACTTTCTGGATGAGACGATAATAACCATCCTAACTGATGTCAGCTGTCAGAAGCCCTGCAGAGCCTATTTTTCTGGCTCTTCCCTCACCAGTCACCATGTATAATCTTTCTTCCCCCCCCAAACCGATTCTAGTCTTTGCTTTGGTTTCACTGAGGGAAGTGGAAAACGTGTCCCGTTGTGTCTTCTCTCTCAAGGCCTATGCAAGTGTCTAGGCTTTCCTGTTCACCCTTCTGCTTTTCTTGGGAGGTGTGGAGGACTAAGGAGGTGGTGATTCTCTCACCACAGGACTTGGCTTCCTATCCTAAAGCAGAAAGAGCTTTAGGATATCCAGCTGTGCCATGAGCACATGATGCAACCAACCGTTTGGGACCCAGGAAGGGTGAATAATCTTTACTTACGGAACTGTCAGGGATGGAAGGTCAAGGTCAGCAAGGAAGAGGTTAACTTAGTTCTGTGTCTTTTACAAAGATGTCTTTAAACCTGAGGCTAGAGCAAGGGTGCATTTTGTAAGTAGTAACAGTGAGCACTGCAAATAAGCTGACTCTCAACCAGAAATACGATGTTGCTCCTCTCCTGTGCAGTGACTCATGCAGATTCATGTAAGCATCCTTTATCAATAACTCTTGCTAGGACCTTTGCTTCTTTATGCCCACACATGACTCAGGGCAGCATTTGAGGGCTCAGACTTGGTGTTCTATTAGCCAACAGCAGGTCTCTCGTGCTGCTGAAAAGCAAAATCCTAGCTCCAGGTGCCTTCAAAACCTTATGATTTGTTTCCCATTTGGATGCAGTGTCAATGGATCTGCCTTCCAGTGCTAGTTACTGTTGTTATGTATTTAAATGTGGGGATTACAGTGATGACTGGTTTTGTGTCTGAAACCTCTGCTCTTGTGGAATTTATCTTGTGTATTAGCCCAGCTGGAGATCTATAAACCATATCTTGTGATGAAGCAAAAGATGGAACACGCTTCTGGCCAGAGTATGGACAATCTGAGCCTTTGTACTGACTTGGAGACACGTGGTTATGTTCCCAGCTTTTCCTCTTCTCCAGAGTAGCTGGTCTGTTCATGAGCTTGTTTTTGTGGTAACTCTTAGGGTGAGCGACAGGGGAAACGTCAGAGCTCTCATGAAAAGCAATATGGTATGTCTTATCTCTATGAGTGGAAAACAGGTTAAGCCTTGAGTGCCTGCAGACCTGCGACACCTGGGAATACATTTCTAGTTGTTCCCAGAATTGTGGGTGGAGGGAGATCCCTCAGGATGTCCAGAAGTGTGTGTGAAGGAGAACCCTGTGGAATGTGTTCTAGAAAACCTCCCTGGCCTGGCTGTGACAAAGGAGGCTGGTGCAGTGGGAGTGATTTCATGTGGGTGAATCATAATTTGGTACCATCTGAACTGGAAAGTGCTGGGGGCTCAGACTGCGGTGGTGGAGATTTACTCTTGCAGGGCTAAATCCACAGATCGAAGTGTGGATGTTCACTGTTAGCCTGCAAAGGGCTGCTGTGAAATGGGTTTGGAAATGTCTACACTGGAAAAAAAACAAGGATTGCCACAGCTGTCAGCTTTGCTAGAGAAGCCTGTGGGATGAGAGGGCACCAGAGTTTCAACCAATGCCTCTATCTCTGAAAAAACCTGCCTCAAGCCAAAGGGCAATGATGTTGGGATGGAGAAAGCAATCTGTGCTGCTCCTTCTGCTACATTATTTGTTTGGGCATAAATAAAGGTGTCTAATTAACCAGATGTTTCATAGAGTCATAGAATCATTAGGGATTGGAAGGGACCACAAAAGAGCATCTAGTCCAATCCTCCTGGCACAGCAGGATCACCTAGACCAAGTCACACCGGAACACATCCAGGTGGGTTTTAAATGTCTCCATTAAAAGAGACTCCACAACACCCCTGGGCAGCCTGTTCCAGTGCTCTGTCACCCTCACTGTGAAGAGGTTTGTTCTGATAGTTATATGGAACCTCCTATGTTCCTGCTTGCACCCATTGGCCCTTGTCCTATCACCAGATGATCTTGAGAAGAGCCGGGTTCCATTGTTCTGACACCCATCCCTCTCGTATTTATAGACATTAATGAGGCCACCCCCTAGTCTCCTCCAAGCTGAAGAGACCCAGCTCCCTCAACCTTTCCCCATAAGGGAGGTGTCCCACTTCCTTCATCATCTTCGTTGCTCTACACTGGACACCCTCCAGCAGCTCCATGTTCTTCTTGAGCTGAGGGGCCCAGAACTGGACACAGTACTCAGATGTAGTCTCACCAAGTGCAGAGTAGAGGGGGAGAAGGACCTCTCTCGATCTGCGAACCACCCCACTTCTGATCCATCTCAGGATGTATCATCCAACCTTTATAACCATAAAATTGAACTGCACGCACTGAGCACCTCGGGGCAGGCAGGGAAAGTAGATTTGTTCGTTCCAGTTTTCAGTATCAGTCACATTTTTTCAGATCCCAGTGATGTTAGACTGCAAGTCTGATTTCCTCGCTGTCAGGGTGTCACTTTTTATTTAGACTTTAAAACTGTATTCAAATGAGGTTTTGATTGAAACTGAATCACTATGTACTTGAAAGCTAAAGAGCTTATCAGGCATCTGACACTGTTTTCAGGACTTCCCCAGATTAGACCACGGAGAGCACAGACAGGAAGCCGAAGTATTGAGCGCCTGCCCAGAGCTTCCTTCTGTGCGCGAGGGGGGATTTCTCTGACTTGAATTTTTAGCTCCCCATGATGGTCTGAGCCTTGAAATCTAAAGGACAAAAAGCTCCCAGACCTCCCAGGTGGGTCCTCCCAGCAAGGTGAATGGAACATTTAATTTAACTTGACACTTGCAAGGTCAGCAAAACAGCCCTCACCTCTCCCCGCTGCTGTGTTACCTTCCTGACTCTTTATCAGCCAGAGAATCAGAAAGGGACTTTCCAGAGCTATAAACATGTGAGCTCAGTGGATGGAATGAGCCCGTATGCAAATGAAGTTTGATTCCTTTCCCTTTATAAAGTTAAAATATTTTTGAGAGAGAAACAGATCCTGCAGAGATGTGAGTGTCCAGGTTTGTTACCTGGGGTTGGCTGCACCCATCTCCCTGCCTGTCTGTCTTTCTGCCTGTCTGTCTTTCCGTTGTAGAGAACAGAGCGGAGTGATACAAAATAGAAAATGAGAAACACAAACCTGTCGTGATTGAAGAGGAGGGAGGAAGAAGAAAGAGTGGAAAAATGGGAAAAGATAAAATAAAGTGAATTTTGGGGACTCCGCTGTGAGTCAGCGCTGCAAACAGAGGGCTTGATTCCACCTGGATCTCCTACCTGCGAGCCGGTCCGCTCGGTGTGCGCGACAGGTAACCTGCACATTCAGGATTTAACCAAACCATCATCTTCTTCCTCAATTTCTTCAGCCTTAAACCAGAGTAACTGTCAGCTTCGATGGATTTATGTTTTGTAAACAGCAGCAGAATGACAACCAAATATTTAAAGTAATGTTTCAGTTGTATTTGTGCTACAGCTGAAAGAAATTCAGACTGGCTTGCAGATTCTGCCGGGTCAGGGACTCTGCAGATTTTCCAGCACTGGGCTGCAGGCAGGAGTGTTTTGCCATTGTCCTTCCAGCACTGTTGTGACCTTATTCTGAAACCACTGGCAACTCAGAAACCCGGGGTGGTGGCAGTGTTATGTGATTAATATTTTCTTTGCATTAAGTTTGATGTGTATTCATTTTTTCATTTAAGCCCGTACCTTTACCCACTTAAACAACCACTGTTTAACTTGGGAAAGGATGGCAGGTAGCCAATGTACTCTTTTTTTTGGTCTCTCTATCAAATGCTGCTGATTTGCAAAGCACAGTGTTTGGTGGCAGCCAAGGGGTTTGACTGGCTGTACCTGGGTTTCTTTCACATTGATCCTTTGCCTTTTCGAGGAGTTTGTCTAGGACCCAAAAGTTTGTTGTTGTGTATGGAAAAGAAAAAGGATGGGTGCTTTACTCTGGTGGAAGTCCCAACAAATTCCCAGCCAGCTTGGAAAGGTGCAGAGGTGGGGTTCTGGGGTCTGCAGACCAAGGCTGCTCCTGGTCCTCCAGGTGTCAGCCCAACTGGAGACAGACACTCTTTCATCTCTCCTGGACAACATGCTTGCTCAAAAATGCAGTTCTGAATGAAGTGAAGTTAGTCACAAAGCTCAAACAGTGCAGCAAATAGTGCTGGGCAAATAATAAACCAGTGAAAATACTTCAACATTTTCAGAGTTAAACTTTATTTTTCTTCTTCTAATACACAGTGATATTTTTGCAATTGTGTTCATGCAATAATCATAACAGTAAAACAAAAGAAACCAAGGATTTTGTTTTAGGCCGAAAGGTACCTAAAATGAAAGTACTTTATTGTCAGAAAAGAATTTAAAAATTAATAATTCCAGGTTTAGCCAAAAGATATTTTTCTTTTGCTTTATTTTTTTTTTTCATTTTGGCTAGTTGTTGAAGAAAATGGCTAATTGCCTTAGGTTTGGGGCAGACCATTAATTGAACCACCTTTGTGTCGTGAATGTCTGGGAGAATGCTGAGATTGTATTTTCTGAGGGAAATAGTGATGAAAGGTGAATCATTTTGGTTATAAACTTGTATAATTTAGTGTCTTTGTACTGGTCAAGGTCAACTCACAATCTGTCTTTTCTCAGATTCTAAAGAGGAGAACGGTCAGTTTTCCCTAGGGAAATGGATTTGGGGTATAATTTTGGAACCAGTTCCTTTTGTGAGCAAGGCTTCAATTGCTCTCTCTTCTGCAACTTTTCAGGTATCCACACTCCATCCTGACGTGCTTGGGGACGAAGCTCCAGATGCTTGAAGCAGTTTTGTTGTTGGATCAGCAAGACCAGGAGCTCCTTGCAGGAACAAGGGTCTGAGGTTTGCTGGGATGGCAGGACAAGGGCCTGAGGTTGCAGTGGGGTCTCTTGCAAGATAGAGGTTTCACGGGTGTCAGTGACTACCTGTGACTTTTCATAGGGCAATGAATTAAGGAGAAGCCTGAAAATACTGATTTGAAAGCTACACTGAATCCTTGGTACTGGGTAGCCAAGTCCACGCTGGGCAGCTC
Organism: Rhinopomastus cyanomelas; assembly: GCA_013400115.1. NCBI lineage: Eukaryota > Metazoa > Chordata > Aves > Bucerotiformes > Rhinopomastidae > Rhinopomastus > Rhinopomastus cyanomelas. The sequence goes on along the minus strand of VXBP01000730.1, from coordinate 54,314 downwards.
TAGTGATCTTCTGTAAACAAAGGCAGCGATGCATCAAAGGATGTCCTCACTGTGCCCTGTAGTCTTTAGCTGTAGCCAACATAGTGGACTACACATTCTAGATGCCATTGTGTTGAATCTATGCAGGACCCAGAGATCTTTCCTTTAAAATCAGCTCTGGTGAGCTCAAGGGAAGCAAGATTTAGACTCTTTTCCAGTGGAAGGCAGAGTCAGGTCCTGCAGGCTACCTATGCTGGCACTTAGCTTTTTCTAAGGGAGACCCTTTGAGAAGAAAATCTTGGACCATTTCTCATGCCCATGCTGCTGGCTGCACCTGCAGGCTGTCCTGTTCCAGGCTCCCAACTGCCAGGGCTTGTGTGAGAGAGGTGAGTGTGCATCTTTCCATCTGCTACCTGAAATTGTTCATGGACCAGTTCCTGGTGTCTGACAGTAGTGGTCTGCAGCCCAGGGGATGAGAAATGTGATCTGAAGAACTTGCAGGGGTTAGGGGGCCTTCCCCGGGTCACAACTGACTGTTTGCAGACTATTTTACTGACTGCTGTATAGCTTTGTCCAAGTCAACAGTGGCCAGTTCCCACAGAACCTGAGCTGCTCTCTGGTCCTGACATTACACAGGTTTATTTCAGTGACCCATCATAGAAACAGACCACGTATGCATCGAAGGTCTGTTTGCTCTGCATTTGCTACTTCATTTTCAACAGCTACAGCAGAGTTACAGTATAAACTATAAATAGAGCAATCTTTTCTATGTCAAGTATTTGTATAGATACATAAATATGTATTTAGGTATATACACTTTTTTAAAGAAAAAAACCCAAACCTGTGGCTTCTAATGGATTTCTGACATTAGGTTTATTTATTGCAATGAGCTTTCCCAAGTAAACTCTGTGCTGGGGGATCTCCACACTTCTTTTTCAAACAATGGGGGGGGGGGGGCTATAAAAAGGTGATTGATTTATGTTTTCCTGGTTTTTTTAACTGCTTGCACAGAGTCCAGCCACTTGGGGTTTGTAATGTACAGTACAGCACTTACACAGTGACAAAGGCTGCACATCCCTCACAGCAGCTGAAACGCTGCCATTTCTTCCGAATTATTAAAGTGTGGGAGCTGGAAGGGAATAAGAAATGGCCATCTACTCTCTCCTGTTTACTTTTAACCCCCTTTGGCTGCTTAGATCCCATCTGGAGTCTGTGGATTGATGCGTCATTCTGTGCTTGCTCCATCCCATCACACTGATCAGGAGCTTGTCAGGGTGAGCAGTTCATTGTGGCACCCTGCTGGCCTTTGCCTGGGCTGGGGAGACAGTGTGTGCCACCTCCAGCACCTGCTGTGGCTACGGTGAGCAGACAGCCAAGGGAGGCAGGAGTGCTGGCCCTTTCCTTCAGGCTCCTTGTTCCTCAGCTGGTATGAAACTTCTTGCTTGTTTGGAGTAAAAATTTATTGCTGAAACTATAAAGGAAAGATAGAGATGGAGTTTCATGGAGCGGCAAGGGCTTTTAACTTCTCAGTTCTCATTACCCTTAATTAGCACACTGCAAATTGGCTTTCCAGCCATCCCTCCTGTTTCTCACGTCTGGGCACTGTTCATACAGCTGTTGCTGCAGTTGTGTCTACGTGCAGGGAATGTGTTTAGACTGCTTACATTCCTCTGTGCTGTGCTTCATCCTCCTGGCTTCTGAGTAGAAACATATTTGAAAGTATGTTTTACAGACCTATAAACAAACCATAGAGCCCACAAACATTTGTGTCTTTCAATACAGAAACTGCCTGAAATCGTCCCCAAGGCTGTGACTTGCCACAGTTTGCTGTGAGTAAAAGTGCAGCCCCACTCTCTGTAACAAGGCTGAAAGTGTGTGCTGTAGAGTTTCCTAAAAGTCATACTCAGTGGGATCAGTTTTCACTGTGATTGCTGCTTGCCAGGACTCTACAGCAGGAAACAACGCGTTCACCCTGCGCTTTTCCAACTTGCTGCCGTGGACATCGGGGGCTGCCTGGGTGGAAATAAGCTTGCTTGATTTGTGCCCCACGTGCATTTTGCTGGGTAATTTTTTTTGTGAATGCAGAAACAATCAGTAAGTCTGAAGTCACAAAATGAACTGGAATATGCAATCGTTTTTATCTGCTACGAAGGAGAATGGTCTGTTGCACAAATTACTGTGTTGTTGGAAAATGTGATTAAAATGGAGACAACAGAACTGAGCCTCCAGATAAGCAGAGCGGAATATTTCCACAGGAGATGAAATTAAATGTTTGTCATTTGTGACTTAGACGTTTGCAGTAGAACTAGAACTACTGCTTGAAATTAAAAATGCATCCAGGAAACTGTGAGTTTCAGAAAGCGTACTGGGGACAAACGCGCTTGCTCCTGCCAAACCCAAAATGTGTGCTTGGGCTGATTCATTGTGAGGTGAGCTTCTAGTTTTAAGTACAATTTCACCATTCCCGATTTTAAAAATACCCTTTTTGGTGGGGGCACGATGAAAGAGTCTGCACAGTAGCTGGGCAGAAAGCAGTACAGATCTGCTGCACCTGCTGTCTCCCATTGTCCAGGAGAAGGAATGCCCACAGCAGCTCCTTGTCTGACACTGCCGATGGTCTGCACTGACGTGGTGGGCACCCAGCACAGAACCTGGAGCAGGGTGTCCTTAGCACCAGGCTATTTGTGTCTGAGGTGAACTGTTTAATGCTGGCAGAGTTTAGCTCCAGAGCAAAGCTCAGCTCCACTTTCTCTGTCAGCCTACACCAAGTCTTTGGTCTTGGATATGTCAGTGGTGACCATGATCTGCATGGAGCGAGGAGGAGCCAGCAGCTTCTCTGCAGGTGAGCGCTGTTAGCCTGCGCGAGTGCCATTTCTGAGGTGTGCTGCCATCTGAGCAGCATTAGCCTTGTGCACGAGCACCAGCATCCAGACTTCTTGACCCTTAATACGTGAGCAGAGCTGCTCTGCAGTCAGCTGGCGTGGTGGAGGAAAGAAGAGCTGGTCAGTATAGAAAGGGATGGTTTGGATGTGAGGCTGAGGGAGCTGGGGCTGTTCAGCATGGAGAAGAGGAGGCTGGAGGGAGACCCCATTGCTCTTTATGGCTACCTGAAGGGAGGTTGCAGTGAGGTGGATATTGGCTTTTTCTACTTAGGAACTACCAATAGGACAAGAGGAAATGGGGTTGGGTTGTGCCAGGAGAGGGTCAGACTGGATCTTAGGAAAAACTTCTTCCAAGAAAGAGTGGGGAGGCCTTGGAACAGACTGCCCAGGGAGGGGGTGGAGGCACTGTCCCTGGTATTTTTTAATTCTTTTAAAATTTATTCAGGTTTTCAGGTGTTTATTGGGGTGTTCAAGCTAGGTAAGGGCTCGAAAGGCTGATTGTCAGGGTTGTAGACATGGGGATGTGGGTCCATCCAGCTGTGCAGCAGTTTCTCAGTGATGGGTGCCCCACCAGCAGACCTGCAGCAGTTGTGCTGTGGCAGGGACATCTGGCTCTGCCCAGCAGGCAGAGTCCCCTACTGCTCTGCGGAGCCACAGCCCGGGGCCCTGCTGCCAAACCATGTCCAGCTCTCACACCCTGTGACACAGAGGCCAGTTCCAACCTGACGGCTTCTGCAGAGGTCCAGTGTGTGGCTGCCCGTGGTGTCACTGTGCTCCTTTCTGGCTGGGAATTTTCCTGGGTTTTTTCAGTTTTGAGATCTCTAGAACGACTTCATCTTCCGTTTTGTCCGGTTCTTTTAACCAACCTGATGCTAGCAGTGCTGTGAGCTATGTATTTTTCCACTAGCTGTGGGGTGAACGAGGAGCATTATGCTCCCAATGAAATGTGATCATGTTCATCTTTTATGTCAAGTTCCCCTTTGGTGCTAATTAATTACCACCCATGATAAGCTCATTTCAATAGTATCTGGATTTCATGTGTAGTTGCAGTAGATCATTGACTGGTTAAGAAGCATTAAAATCTCTCTCTTTGGTTTCCTGTTCAGACAAACGTAGATACTGGATTAAAAAGGGAGGTAGTAATGGCAACACAGAGAATAAAAGTAGAGGATGACAAAATAGGGAGGATTTACACATTCCATTAACTTGATGGCTTTAGGATCTTTATGTTCTTTTCCCATTTACACATATTTAATTCAAAAGGGAACTTACGGAAGAGCAGCCTTCAGACACTCCACATGACTTAATCACTCTGAAAAGGTTTGCCTTTCAGTGCAGCAATAAAACTTTATGTGATGATTGCCTATTAAGTAGCTGTCCTGCAGGAATAGCTAATTCTGGTGGAATAACGTCTCCGAGCTATGAGGTACTAAGTGACCTTGCTGGAATAGGAAGAAATAATGTTTTTTCTAAAAGTAAATTTATAGCCTGTGGAAAAGTCTCAGCCTCTCACTGCTCCTGCAAAGGCAGAATGATAGAACTTTATGGTCTGTCATCTTGTTTGCAAATGCATCAATTTAATCCTTGAGTAAAAGAGTTCTTAGCGGGAGGGGAGCGCTACATGAATGGCGCAGAAAGGATAGAGGATGGCATACGTGAAGCTGCTAAAGGGTCAAAGCAGAACATGGCTGAACATCCTGTTCTTTTAAGATCAGAGAGAAATCGTGTGCTGCGATGGCACTAAACTCAGCAGGCAAACTGAGAGTGAGAGACTCTGACCTTTTCTCCTACTTAGTTAAAAAAAAACCTCTGAAGCCAACTTACCTTGAAAATGACTGCAGAATTATGAGGGCGCACCGGTCTGTACCTGCCCTTCAGAGATTTCACTAAAACACTGCCTGTGCTGGCAGAGACGTTAACAGGGCTGTCGTGCCCAGGGGGACCTTTAGGGCAGGGCCATCCCAGAGCTTTGGGAGGGAGCACAGCTACCTGCTGCAGCACATTGTGCAGATTCTGAAGCCTGAGATAGTCATGCTAAAGCTTATTCATCTGCATCGCTGTCCTGGTGAAGTGGGAGAGTTGGGTTTGACATCCCATGAGTCTGGGAGCACCCCACCCTGCACTCCAGTGCTGCCCAGTGCTCAGCAGATCGGGGACTGCTGTGGTAGGAGGCATTTACCATTTCCCCGTGTCTTTGTTGTGCCTGACTGTGCAATCAAACGAGTGCTAACTCTGAGTGTTCCCAGTGTGGTGTCCAGGTAGTGCCAGCTCCTCCCCGGAGTGCCCTGTGCTCAACGTGTCCGAGGACTGGGCACTTCCGTCATGTGTTCCTCCTGATCCCTTCTCCGTGGTGTCATTCTCACTAATGATCGTTTGGATTGTTTGCTCCTGCTGGGGACTGGAATGTCACTGCAGCAGGGCTGGGTTGCTGGCCAATGTCTGGCTTGGCATCAACAAGGATTTTCTTAACAAGCAGTGCTCCTGGCAAGCAGAAGAACCTGACCAGCACAAGTTACTGCTGAGGTACCCTACTGCAAAGTTGCAGGTAAAATTGTGCCTGATCAAGATGTTACTTTGGTTAATTTGCTTTTCCTTTCCTGTAGTAGAAGTCTCACTCACAGCCAGCTGACACATCTGTGGGACTCTCTGGGTACCAAAAGACAGTTACTTTGCCAGAAATGTTTGTTCAGAGGTTTCCCTCCCAGCAAGAAAAAGAGTTAAATAAGCACTTCTTCAATTTCTGTTGTCTGCCTGACTGGCTCAACAGCCTAAGACAAGAGCTGCATCTGCAGAGACAGGGGTACATGGCTGGAGAGTGGGGCAACAGAGCTCTGGGGTACCCTGCCGAGCAGCGTACTCTGCTCAGAGCCCCCGCTGCTTTGGCTGCACAAGTGACGCTGGGCGGTACCAAACTCATTAATTACCATCTTCTCAGTTGGTTGTTGGTCATTTGAGATGAAGGTTTTAGAGATGAACTTAAGAGTGGATTGCTAGTTAAGTTATTGAGGGAAGTAGGTAGCAATTGCTGTAGGGCAGGCTTGACAAAGAAGCTTTTCATACCTGCACAGAACTGGCTGTGCAGCCACTGATGCTCCTGGCTTTAGCTTGGCCAGTGAGCTGTACTGGGGGAGCTCCAGCCACGCCTGACCATGTTTTTGGCTGCAATAAGTTGGGTTTTTTCTAGTAAAAAAATTGAGACCATTTTGCAGCTTTTTGAAGCAAATTGCTTTCTCAGGGAAAAGCTAGAAGCTCCTTGATGCTTTTTCCTTTGCAATCAACATTTTAATTTCAAAAAACTTTGCACTTATTCATAATTTAAGAAAAGGAATGCTAAACCAAAATAATTCATTCTCTTTCAACCACCCTGTTAATTAAATTTACTTAAATTTCATTTTGAAGGTGAAAAGATTTAATCTGAAATCTCCTTGACCTCCAAGAATTTGATGACAGACCAAATGTTTCTTTTCATTGAACCAAAAGGGATTTCTCTGGTGCTGCCTCAGTTCACTGGAACAGAAAGAAATATACTGGACATGTTCAAAATAAATCTGAACTACTGTTCAGAACTAAAGCTGCTGTTCATAGATGGTGCCATGCAGACGAGCATCTGATTTAGGCTGGATGAAAGGTGATCCAGCAGCTTTGCCAGCCTTTTTCCCTCAGAAATTCCAAAGCTGGGGTAGGCAGTTGAATGAAACTTCTCTGAGGTTGGTTGGAAGCGCTGAGGCGTTTCCTGCCTGAGATATCAATACTGCCCCTCCGTGCGTTAGACCAGTGTTTCTGTGCAGCTCAAACCTCCTGCCTTTGGGTGGACTGTCACCCCGGGAAGAGGCTGTCATATCAGGAGCTGTCGTGCCAGCGCGCAGCTGTGCAGCTCCAACGCTGAAGGCTTCTGCTTTCCGTTTTGCCACCCGGGCTCTGATGGCTCTGAAGGGCTGTACTGGTGCCAGAACTCTTTCTCTTGAGATACTGGATGGATGATTGTGTTAACAAGGATTGCCGTGCAACCCTGTAAGGTTTTACCTTTTGAAAGGAAGGAAATGTGAGATGCCCCAAGGCTTCCAGGAAAGTGCAAAATGTTATATTCCCTGGCTATACATTTCATTTTTCACCACTAAGAGACCTGCTGCCTGTTGAGGCACATTCTGCCCGTGTGTGTGGCCACTGCTGGTGCCAAAAGAAAATACAAAATAGCCTGCTTTTCAGTGTGTGTGTCCTCGAGCCATTACTCCAGGTAGAGCTGCTTTGGCTGTAGTGAAGGTTTCACTCTTGTGTTTTACAGCGCCTGGAGGAAGGCCAGGCACTGGGGGGAGCAAGCAGGAACGTGAGAGACTGCTGCTGCGTGTCAGGACAGCCTTAAGATGGATGTCATGTATTCTCAGCTTTGAGAACTGAATTCCATGGGTCGTAATTGAATCTGCTGTCAGACCCATGGCCTCAGTTCTTCAGCTTGGATATTTCTGTCTTCACGTACGCGGGAGATCAAAGGAGCGCTTGATCACTCACTGACTCTTCCGGATGGTGATAGCAGCAAGCAGGAGAGAAAGAAGAACTGATGTGAATCATTTTCACAGGGAGGTTTCACTGAACAGCCAGGCTCTCTCATGGTAAACAGCTGTTTGGGGACTGGGTCTTTTGTCAGCCCACAGGATCTGTGTTGCGGCTCAGTGTTGAACTCACTCTGTCCTTTCCTCTCGGTTTCATCAAGGTTCCACATAAATCCTTGAGAGGCTGTGGATGGAATGACAGTGGTCAGATATTTCTGAGTGGTGCAGTGCTCCCAACGGCACGGCGTGAGCTGCGCTAGACCAGTGGATCACCAAACCGCCGAATCTCTTTGCTTGGAAGAAACCTTTCAGATCATCAAGTTCAACCTTCAGCCTAGCACTGCCAGGTCAACACTAAACTCTGCCCCAAAGCAGAAGGTCCTTCCAGCACTGCAGGGAAGCTTGTGCCCCATACAAATCTGTGCCTAGTAAAGCTTTTCCTGCGTAAGTACTGACTATGAGAGGAAGTCCTGAACAGATGGTTACAAGCCATCAGCTGCAGCTCTCTACAGCACAGGCATCCATTCCCACACCTTCCTGGGAAACACTTCGGCCCTTCCCATGCGAACGAGCTGGAATGGTGCGACAGCATTTTTCCTGGCAGGAGCAGGGGTGACACTGTGATGAACCCTGATCACCCGCAGGTATCAGACTTTGCCAGGAAAGGCTGTATCCTCCAAATGGGAAGAGAAACCCCAGGCCTCCCCAGTCTGGACACTAAGTTGGCCAACCACGAATTGTGCCCAGTAGCACTGCTGGACAGTTACAGTTTTGCTTGCTTTGCTTTATGCCAAATACCTATTTTCGGTCAAAAGCCGACATCTCAGCTGTGAGCGCGGGAAATACGCGTTTGCAGCAGCCACCAGCAGCCTGGCACACACAGAGGGCTGCTTTCCTAAAGATGGCAATGTGCTCCTAGAGTGTCTGCAGCAAGGAGCTTCTAGTGTGGCCAGTGAGGGAATGTGGGCACAGTTTGAAGGGTCCACGGCATGGGCACCCCCTTTCATTCAAGGGGAATTGATTCAAGTTGCAGGCTAATAGTTTTCTCTTTGAGAATCTGTGTTGATATTTTTCACTCGGACATCAGGAAAATAATGTTAGTGGTCTTTAAGCATGTCAGGACTTATCATCACCAGAGAAGTTTCCACTTCTTTCCTGCAACAATGACACCTTCCTAAATGACACTGTTCCAGCTCAGTAAAGTGGATCTTATCCTTGTGGTGCAGTGCTCTTAAAAGCACAGAAATACCAGAATCCCACAGATGCAGGAGCAGCATGTTCAGCTAAGGAGCTGAAAACTGTCATGTGCCTTTTATTCTGGAAATGCAGTTACACTCAAAATGATCTGAAATAATCACTGTTGCCTGTGGATACAGAGGCACCTTCATACTGATGTGCTCCCTTATAAATTTTTATTCTAGGCACTGAAGAGTTTCTTTGTGGTTCTCTGAAAGCTATTGTGCTCACCAGTCTAGAAATTAGAGTTCCTAGAAGAGCTTGCCCGTTCCACAGCTCCTGCTGTGTGAATGTCCACTAAATGAGGGGCACGAAGCAAAGGGCAACATTCAAGTTTGCTTTTTTTTTCAATTTCCTCTATCATTGATGTCAGAAATGTGAGGCCAGATTTAGCAAAATCTGCAAAAGAAGAGAGAGCAATGGGTGTCTGCTGCAGGTGTTGTGGCTATTAGGTGGCTGAAGGCACAAAACTTCATCTGCTCCCTTCACGAGGATGCCCAGCCCCGGCGATGGGGCAGCAGGGTGTGTGCATGGTGGGACCTGCACATCCAGATCTTGGTCTTTGGAGTCTTGGCAGCCTCATCTCTTTGAGGGCAGTCCTCCACAGGCGGTGTAAGTAATGATTTATTATTTTTCCCTCAAAAGACTACGCTAAGTTGTGAGCTAATGATGGTGCTGTTGATGTTCTCTCCAATTCAGGGTAAGCAGTTAACTACGGAGTTGGAAAGTGGTGGGGGTGAACAAGTTACCATCCTGTGAGGACCGCTGTAGGGTTGTTGTTGATAATGGCTTGTGCCCGTGGCTGTACACCCAGACAGGGTGAGAGGGGTTCCTCTGGTGGGCCAAAGCTGGGTGTGCGTCCCCAGAGTGCAGCTTCTCGCTCTTTACGGATTCACGTGCCAGACTACCATGGCCTTGGGAGCTGCAAAGGGGGTATCACCACCACGTGACTGGTAGCTGTGTCTGCATGACGCTGAACCTTCCCCAGCGCCACGTGTAGGTGAGAGTCATGAAATCTCTGCCTGGCTCCTGAGCTCCAGCTTTCCGTGTGTGCTGGACTTGCGTGTGGGAAAAGCTCTGCACAGCCCTTGGGTAATTACACAGTAGCTGGTGTTTGTGTCCTGAGTGTATGTCCTGGTCATAGGTGTTCCTGTGAAGATGGTGAGAAGACAGTTGTTCCTGGAGTTCTTTATTCTCCATACTGTTTTCTCTCAAAGCTGCCTCGGTGCTCTCTGTTCTCTGCAACTTGCAGCTGCTGCTGGGTGTGAGAGAACAATGAATTGCTGAGGTGCAGAGCTATTTTGGGAGCAGATGCAGGTCTGCCACTCAGCCCCTCAGTGACTGTCCATTCAGTGTGTTCTTCCTTTGCTACAGGCTACTGCAGTTGCTTTTGAACCCTGCTTGCCCTCTATGCCACGGTAGTACTCTTGGGATCCCTGAACCAGGGAGGTTTTCAAGTGCCAGACTGCCTGACTGACAGGGCTGTGTCCTCTCAGCAGAACACAAAGTATTTTTAGCCTGTGGTTCAAACCAAAGCACCTTCTGCCTGTGAAATCCTGCTGCCTCTCTGTACCCACACTTATTCCACAGAATCACAGAATGATTGAGGCTGGAGCCCTCTGAGCCCATCCAGGCCAGCCTAGGACCTAACATCACCACAGTGGCCAGACCAGGGCACTAAGAGCCACAGCCAGGCTGTCCTCAAACACTTCCAGGAATGGGGACTCCCCCACTGCCCTGGACAGTCCATTCCAGTGTCTGATCACCCTTTCCATGAGAGACTGATTCCTAACATCCAGCCTAACTCTCTCCGGGCAGCTTCAGGCCATCCAGTCTCATCCTGTTGCTGGTTGCCTGGGAAAAGAGCCCGATCCACATCTGACTACAACCTCCCTTCAGGAAGTTGTAGAGAGTGAGAAGGTCCCCCTTGAGTTGAGTCTCCTGTTCTCCAGGCTAAACACCCCCAGCTCCCTCAGCCTCTCCTCATCGTACTTACCCTCCAGTCCCTTCCCCAGCCTCCTCATTCCTCTGGACCTGTTCCAGCTCTTCAATCTCTTTCTTGAAGTGAGAGAACAGCAACTGCCCCCCCTGTTCTCCAGGCAAGCTTCCCAAGTGCCCAGTGTAGAGGGACAATCAGTTCCCTAGTCCTGCTGGCCACACTATTCCTGATCCAAGCTAGGATGCCACTGGCCTTCCATATCCCCTTCATGGTAGCCAGGGAAGTTCCCAGGACGTCCCAGCCTGCAGCAGACTGGGCGGGCACATCCCAGTGATGCAGTGTCACAGGGTGGGAGGTGAAGCTCCGCAGTGACGCCTGTCCCAGCGCTCTGCCAGATGTTCTGTGTGTCTGCTGTTTCCAGCAGCCTTGTGCACAGGAACCACCCACAAGAGGAAGCCTTACGTTGCTGAGGGCTGCATCTCTTCTGAAAAACGTTCTCATCTTCTGTTCCCTGACTTATAAAACTGCTATCTTTAATCTGTTATCTTGAAAAAAACCTCTTTATCTCTAAACAGTTAATTTCAGAGAGAAGCTCTGGCTTTCCATGATACTTTTCCAGTCCAGTGAGTTCAGCTGTATCTGTGAAGGCTGCTAGGGGTTTGAAACCTGGTTTTGGGGCAACCAAAATATTTACCAAAACAATGCACCCCCACTGTACCATTTTCCAGCTGCTCTGTGCCATATTTGTGTCCTCATTCACAGATCTGTTTTGTTCAGGATCAGTCAGTGGGCTGAAGCCCCTGGCAGGGCTCTGGCAGAGCAGCACTGTGCAGATCAGTAAACTGTGAGGCCAGACACCTAAAACTGAGAAGCAGCCCTGAATTCCTTTGCAGGCTTGTTGCTCTTCGCTTGTGGCTTTCTGCTCCCTACTCACAGCAAACACAATGAGGACAAGCACCCCCACTCATCTTCTCCTGGGCGCAGTGTGCCCCAGCGTCACCCAGTGCTGCCGTGCGTGCGGGTGGCTGCCTCCCGCCCTCTCGGCTGATCTTCTGTCCCCACTGCTTTTTTCCCAGTTCATCCCCAAGTGAGGTCTCCTTGCTCCAAGTTAGTGCTTGAATCGATGGAGAAAGCAAACCTCGTGGGTGCTGGGAACCTCGTGGGTGCAGAATGGGAACAAATGGTGAACAACACAGAGAGGGAAGAGGACAAAGGCGAAGGGATAGGGAGGGAGAGGCTCTGCCACGGCAGCAGCGGGTCTGTAGGTGTTTGTGCATGGCAGGTAAGGTGAGAAAAGCACCCCGTGGGTTTATGCACTGCTCTTCTTCTCTGCCTCCCACTCTGTAGCTCCTCTGCATTTCTTCTTTACTCTGTGTGTGCACCTGGCCAGGGCTGCTGGCAGGAGCGGGTGCAGGCTGCAGACAGGCATTCATGCTCAGTATGCCATCTTTGTTTGGCCTTTCTGATCATGGGGCTCTGTGTTGCACACTCCCCTGGGGATGGCTTTGTGCCTGCTGCCCTTTGGTACCCTAGGATGAGCGAGCTGCTGCCAACTGGGGCTCATCTTTCTGGCTACCATCCCTCTTTGTTTCTAGGAACATGATGAGTCTGCCAGGATCAGCAGTCCCCACGTCTGCACAGCGGAGAGAGCTAGCACTTCACCGTGAGTGTGAGTGCGTGTGCGTGGAAACCACAGCTTGGAGAAGCCTCTCATCAGCCTTGGAAAGAAGCAACAGGGCCTGAAAGCCCCGGCGTGGCAATAATGCTGACTAAGGTCACTAGCTTTCGTGACTCACAATCTGTTTTTCTGGCAGCCCAACCCATACAGCAGGTTGTGCTTTTTTAAAATCTCCTCTTTCTTTCCTTTAAAGCCTCCCTCTAGATCAGAACAAATAATACCTTGAGCTGTCATGGATGGTCTGCACCTCTGAGGGGATATGTGTGCTTGAGTGCAGGAATTCACTGGCAGCCTTCCTTCACTCTGCTGCACTGCCCTACTTCTGCACTGGCAAAGAGAGACTTGGAAAATCTAAATTAAGTTAAAGTCTTGATGATGAAAGACATTTGCTGGGTTTTCTCTCTGCTGGTCGTCCTTACTTTCTGTTTTTTGACCTCTCACTGCTTACCTGCAGAGGACTGTTGGGCAAGGCTCGCTGAAGCAGGCTGTGTCATCATCTTACCCAGGCACTGGGAAGTTCCTGTACTTGCTTTAACATGAGGGAATGTTCTCATTTGTAAAATGAGGGAGTCTTCTGGTTTTTAAAATGAGGGAATTCTTCCCCCCCCCCCCCCCCCCCCTTTTTCCACCTCCTCTCC
>VXBP01000730.1:24503-41397 GCA_013400115.1 Rhinopomastus cyanomelas | reverse complement strand
CTCCACTTCAGTGCTAAAGGTAGGACTTGCACTGCCTCAGCACTGATCGTAGCATGACAGAATGGTTTGGGTGGAAAGAATCCTAAAGCTCAGGTAGTTCCAACCCCACTGCCATGGGCAGGGACACCTTACACTAAACCAGCCTGCCCAAAGCCCCTGTCCCACCTGGCCTTGAACACTTCCTTGAATACTTGGAATTAGGCAAAGAATGTACTTTGTTATAATAATCTGCCAGGAGAGGACTTTTAAACTTTTTCTAAATGATATTAAGGTTTCCTCTGACTTTCCTCCCCTTTGTTTTCCTCTCTCTTTTACTCTGCAAAATTGTGCTGTCTACCACCTATTGAACAAGCTATCGATTTTGGAACAAACTTGCTGTCATTGGGAAAGGGAGCTGTTTCATTTCAAGATGTGAAGGAAATTTTAAACTCAGATTTGAAATAAAGGGACATTGCCCAGAAGCTTTTATGGATTCATATTTGTGTGCCCAGAAAGTCTGCTGTGGTGCAGGGGATGGCAGAGCCCCACTGACCCTCATACATCACCAGTAAGTACCAGGCAGTACTTACACCGTGCTGTAGAGGTACCTCTTAGAAGCAGTTCACAGATAAATGAACCAATTTGTAGAAAAATAATCATCACTGGGATGATTCTTTCAGATTTGTAATAGTATATTAAATAATGATCATTAATGTGTTGTTTAGGAAAAGAGCCAAGCCCAGCCAAGCATTTCCACTTCGCATAGATAGCAATTCAATTACTGTTGTGCTGCAGTTCAATCTCCTGGTGTTCCTTTGAAAAATTGTATTCCTTATTTATTCTCATTTTATAGCCTGGGACACAGGGACACACTTGGCTGAGGACACAGAATGAATCTATTTGAAGTTTTCTAGGAATTCTGCCATGGTTAGTATCACTGGTTGAAAGGCTGGAACATAATGGAGGCTGTGGGTGCTGCCCGCAGCCCGGTGCTCCTCAGCACAGATGCCCACAGAGCAGAGGCGTTCATTTTCTGCTTGTGCTGTTGCTCAGGAAGCTGATCTGCCTCTTGTGACCAGGGTGACATCTTACAGCAGAGGAAAATGCCTCCTGATGGCCACAAACCACCAGACACCATCAGAGGTAAGACCACCTAAAGCACAGCCCTGCTTCCAAAGCATCCTGCTATGCTTTGTCAGCTTCACTCACTTGTCATGTTTCCTCCGTTCTGTGTCCTCCTTTGTGAGCTCAGGCAAGGAAGAGCTTTTCCTGGCTACAGACATCTGTGGCTCTCATGGCATTTTTAGGCCCCTCGCTGCCAGTCAAGTGGCTCACGCAGAAAACCCTTCAGAGCAGAGCTGGGGCCACCGCGCATCACCGGAGCCCGGGTGCTGGCGGCTCCACGGTAGGGACTTAGCCGAGGAAATTTTTATCTTCCCAGCATGAGAGCAAAGCTCGTCTCTCCACTGAGATCTCATGCAGCGCCGACAGCATTCACTGGGGTGCTGCCAAACGACAAAGGGCAGTCTTTTCTTTAAAAAGCAGAGAGCAAATTAAAAGTTTCTAAGCTGTCTTTGTGAAAACCTCACAGCCGCTTGATTGGGAGCTTGAAGTTGGTCGGACTCCTTCCAGCTTCCCCAGTTCGCCCTTATTTCTGTGTGACACTGCAGCTGCTGTGATGAAAAACAGTTATTTAAAAATGTGCCTGTATCTATGGCAACCTCCATGCACTGGATTTCAATCGAAACTAAAACAGCAGCAAAAGTTTCTTAATAGGATATTTATGAAGGTTTTAGTCTTTGTGCACTTTAAAATGGAGATACTCTGTTCGGGGGGGGGGTATCCAAATCTCATTAATTTTGGAACTTCATTTTGGATGTGAGAGTTGCTGCTTAGTTCTTTTTTGGGGGTGTGTGTGTTTTCTTTATTTGTGGGTTTGGTTTTATTTTATTTAGGATTCCTCTGGCTGCTTTAACTCCTCAGAGCCTAAGACCTGGGGCACTTTCCGGCTGCCTGCCTCTGCTGTCTGCACCTGCTCCCCACTCTCTCCAGCACTTTGCTGGTTTTGTAGTGGCACAGGGAGGGCCAGGAACAGCACAGCCAGTTGCACTGGGAGCAGGCTGGCAAGGCTTGAGCACTGCCAGGGGGCTCAGACTTTGTCTTCCCGTTGCAAATAACCCCTGTAGTTTATTTAGCCCTCTCCCCATGCGATTGCCAGCTGTCTGTCTGCTCTGATGGAAGCGAGAGGATGTGCCGGCAGTTCTTTCCATCTGCACAGCTCTGCGAGGTTCCAGGGTTCCTTCCCAAAGGCACAGACTGCAGGGGGTGTTAGGTCTGCCTAGGCACAGCCGCAGCAGGATTTCTCCTGGGAGACAGCTCACCGTGCTGTTGAAGGGTTGAATTTGCAAAGCTGCTTTTTTCTTTTGTTTTCTTCCCTCTTCTGCATCTCTGTGCATCTGCACCTCCAAAATCACGAGGCTAAAATTAATGAAGCCTTGCTGAGGCATCCACTCTGCTGTCCTAAACCCCCTTGAGCCACAATGAGTGTTCTGGTGCTTCCAAAGTGTGGATTAGGTCTAATTAATGCTGTTTCTTGATCAATGGGTTTGACACAAGCACATCGAAGGGATTTATGTAATTACAGCTGTATCAGCAAGGGCTTTTTGCTGTGAAGCTCCCAGTGCTGTAGTGGGGACATTTGCTCCTCGTAATGGGGTTCTTGGCCTTCAGTAACTCTTGGACTGTGAGGTAGTTTGTGGGGTTTTTTTTCCTGGGTAGGTTTGAAGCTACTGGTTTGCACTGGGAGATGCTGGATGTGTGGACAGACACCAGTGTGTGTCACTGAACTTTGGCCCATTGTGTCTATACCAACTGGGGTGGGATTGTTCCCAATCTACAAAATGAAACGCTCAGCTTTGGAAATGCCTCACAGTAGGTTATGATGAGCCAGCTGAGCGGCTGTTCTCGAGGCATTAGAAGAGGATCTTTGTATTTCCTTGGTCTAATCCAGGCAAAAAAAGACATCAAATATTTTACCCTACCCCTAAGAGGAAAAATGAAGGAGGTGTGTAAAACACCCTCCAGCCCTTCC
Organism: Rhinopomastus cyanomelas; assembly: GCA_013400115.1. NCBI lineage: Eukaryota > Metazoa > Chordata > Aves > Bucerotiformes > Rhinopomastidae > Rhinopomastus > Rhinopomastus cyanomelas. The sequence continues at coordinate 38,327 of VXBP01000730.1, read as the reverse complement.
CTTCTGCATTTTGCATGACTGACATCATCTCCACCCTCGTTACAGAATGCTGGACATCCAGTGTCTAATCTGTGCGCTCTGAGGAGACAGGAGCAGGGCATGGGACAGGATGTGCTTGTTCGATAGCCAGGGCTCTGGAAAGGAATTGCACTCCTGCAGAAGAGATCAAATTAAATGATTAAACTTTACAGTCCATTGACTGCACTAAACCACTTGTACTTTATTCAGGGTTGTGAAGTTCTTGTGGAGGTAGGAAAAGCTGCCAAAGGGGATGAAATTCTGTCTGTGTTGGAAGGGGAACTTTCTTGTTCAATAAGAAATTAGAAGAATCTAAGAAAATAAGGCTGGGTGGGATCGTAGGGAATCCTCTACTCTCGGTGAAGCAATGAGGCATGTACAGACATCAAGGAGATGCAGGGCCTGGGTTCAGGGATGGATCTTTAGCAGCCTCATGTTGTAAAATTTCCCTCTCACTGTGTAACCACACACACCAAAGGATCTGCAGAGCTCGGCATGCCACTGGCCTGGAGGTGGGTGTGCAGCACTGAAGGGAGCTGAGGTGTGCCCATCCTTCACCCAGAGCCAGCAAGGTCTTTTACAAACCAGTGCAGCTTGGAGGATGCTGGAGGTACAGGGCTGCAGAGACATTGCCCTGTCCTGTTTGTTTTCTCTGCCATTGCATCTTACCCAGAGAATAACTCAGTCACTTCTGAGGACTGAAGGCCTTTGCTTTTTTTGGGAAGTGCCACAGGTAGACACACGGGGCCCAGCCCCACTGCGCTGGCACCCACCTGTGGTGGGTACGGCAGGGTCAAAGCCAAGCTCCAGCTTACAGCAGCATGAACCCTGCTCCAGGACATCGCACCGAGGCAGTTGCACAGTGAACCAGACCTCTCTGACTTCAGAAGAAGCTGTTGACTGGGGTTTGCAGAGAGACAACTGCGAGCTGTGTGGGAGGGTGGAGCAGGTCTTAACTCCTTCCAGTTGGTTTGAAAGTCCTGTTGGCTTCCTTCAGTGGCTGGAGAAAGTAAACGTGATTAAAAGGCTGAAGACTGGGAACAGTCCTGGGATTACCTTCTGTGAGATCTGTGCCGTGTACAACTTGCAGCTGGTGCTCCACCTCTGCTTAGCTTTCATTTTGATGAGAATTTTCTCAGTTACCTTTTGTGGTGAGAAGTTACAGATGGATCCAACTCTTTTCAGCAGCTCAGTGTTTTGAGCTGCAAACCTGTGATGGAATGAAACATACAACCAAGAATGTGCCTTCTAGAACAGTGTTTGGTTTGTTCTGTAGCGTCCCACTGGAAAAAGAAAGAAACAATGTTTCCCCTGCTAATTGAGATACGGAAACAAAACCTGACAACAGCTCACAACTGGAAGGGCCTGACCAAGTGAATACTGGGGGGAGTGTGGCTGGAGAGCTGCCTGGCAGATAAGGCCCTTGGTGTATTGGGTGACAGTCAGCTGAACAGGACCCAGCAGGGTAACCAGGTGGCCAGGAAGGCCAATAGCATCCTGGTCTGGATCAGAAATTGTGTGGCTAACAGGACTAGGAAGGTGATCCTGCCCCTGTACTGGGCACTGGTGAAGCCCCACCTCTAGTACTGGGGGCAGTGCTGGGCACCTCAATACAGAAAGGACATTGCCAGAGAGGGCAACAAGACTGCAGAAGAGTTTGGAAAACATCCCCAATGAGAAGCGACTCAGGGAACTAGGGCTGTTTAGTCTGAAGAGAAGGATGCTGAGGGGAGACCTTGTTGCTCTCTGCAGCTACCTGAAAGGAGGATGTAGTGAGAGCGGGGTTGGTCTCACTGGTGACAGGATGAGGGGAAACGGCCACAAGTTGTGCCGAGGGGGTTAGGCTGGATATCAGGAAGAACGTCTTTGCGGTGAAGGTTGTTCACTGGAACAGGATCCCCAGGAAGGTGGTTGAGTCACCAGCCCTGAATGTGTTTAACAATCGTTTGGATGGGTCGAGGNCGGGGGGTGGGAGTGGGGGGCGCCGCGCATCTGCTCGTTGTCTGCCGAGCCTTTGTGGCGGAAATCAGGGACTAAACCTTCCCCAGCCCATTCTGCCAGTGGAAGTTAGGGACGACGAAGTGGTTTTGCTTTAAGAAGACTGTTTTTAGCAAGGACTGTACAGGTGGTGCTGGGATGAGGGGTGGAGGATTTGTGCTCAGAACCACCATGAGAATGATCAGGGGGCTGCTACGAGGACTGAGGGATCTGAGTTGTTCAGCCAGAGAAGGTTCCAGGGTACCTCATAGTGGCCTTCCAGTCCCTGAAGGGGCTACAGGAAAGCTGGGGAGGGATGTCTTACAAGGGCAGGGGGTGAGAGGACAAGAGGGAGGAGAGCTTTAGGAGGCAAATTAGGGTGTTCTTTAGTGTGATAGTGTGAGGGCAGCGAGACACTGGAACAGGTTTCCCAGAGAAGCTGTGGAAGCTCCATCACTGGAAGCATTCAAGACCAGGCTGGATGGGGCTCTGGGCAGCCTGATCTAGTGGAAGGTATCCCTGCCCNACGTCTTTGCGGTGAAGGTTGTTCACTGGAACAGGATCCCCAGGAAGGTGGTTGAGTCACCAGCCCTGAATGTGTTTAACAATCGTTTGGATGGGTCGAGGTTGGACTCGATGATCTCGGAGGTCTTTTCCAACCCGAGTGATTCCGTGATTCTGCGAGAGATGCGGGTCTCCTCCTCCTCTTCCCCGCGCAGGAGCATCTGCGAGGCTCCTTTTCCCCATTAGAGGGCAGGAACGAAGCAGCAAAGACCCCGCAGAGCCGGCTGGGGCGGGGGGGAGGTGGGGTGCGGGGCAGCCCCGCAGCTCGGCGGCACCGGCAGCTCCGCACGGGCAGGGGTCGGTAGCGCTCCCCAAGGGCCCGCTCCGCGCTGGCCTCGCCCCGCGCAGCACCGTGTAACCGCGNATAGTGGCCTTCCAGTCCCTGAAGGGGCTACAGGAAAGCTGGGGAGGGATGTCTTACAAGGGCAGGGGGTGAGAGGACAAGAGGGAGGAGAGCTTTAGGAGGCAAATTAGGGTGTTCTTTAGTGTGATAGTGTGAGGGCAGCGAGACACTGGAACAGGTTTCCCAGAGAAGCTGTGGAAGCTCCATCACTGGAAGCATTCAAGACCAGGCTGGATGGGGCTCTGGGCAGCCTGATCTAGTGGAAGGTATCCCTGCCCATGGCAGGAGGTTGGAACTGAATAAGCTTCAGTTCCCTTCCAACTCTAACCTTTCTATGATTACTTCCACTGACTGGCACTGGGAATTCATCCCATTCCTCCCATGGACTCTGCAGGAAAAGGATTTCCATGATCCCAGGCTTGTTTAATCAAACTAGCTCTGTGATGGCTTTTGCTTCAGGGATCATGTTTACACAGGAGATTGTGCATCTGAACCTCAGGAATACAAGCTGCATCCCCTTCCCCTGCCCCACAAACCACATTTGCAGCATCCTGTAGCTGTGTAACACAGGTCTCCAGCTTGATTAAAATGCATTGCTTGCTTTCTATGAGTAGTGGTGGTGTCTGTAAGAACAAGAGGGCAAACACCTTAACAGGCAAGCCAGGAGACTGCAATGTTTATCTCTGTCACACATACACACAAAGCTGGGACACGGCTCAGCTATTGCATGGTAGGTTGTGGTGGTATGAGTTTCAAATGGTGTTGAAACTAAGTGCTAAGTACAAGGCCTGTGTGGACACTGAGAGAGCTGCTGAGCCTAACTCTCAGCTGCAGAGCCAGTTTCCTCCAGGGCTGTACCTGGACATAGCCCCAGTGTAGAGCATCCTTACAGAGGCACATCCTTAGGAACAGTGTTACTGCAGAAGAAACCTTTCAGCTCACTCAGACTGAACAGGGACTGCCAGACCAAGTCACCATGGAGGTATGGAGTGCTGCGTGGCTGGTCCTGGGTGTCTGCCACTCTCCATCCACACTGATGAGACCAAAGAGAAGGAGGCAGCTCTTCAGGTGCTTTGCTAGGAAACCATTTTACAGAAATAAAAACAATTCACCTGGCACTGCTCTCCTGTGGGTAGAGCCACCTTTCCACAAGCATAGAAGCACCAAAATGGAGTCTTCTTGCACATATGGAAGGGAGAACTGTCTCCTCTGCTGCCAGAACTGCAGGACTACTTTGATTAGTAATTGTAATGGTAGGGGCATTTTTTGGACCTGAAAAGCAAACCCCACTGTCCACTTTTTTATATAAATAAATATGACAACTACACAACAGTGAGATAATAAAGAGCCTCAAGGAGGAGTTGCACAAAGAGGCTGAAGGATAGCACTGAATTACTGAAATAACAAAGCAGCAGTGGATGCAGACAGATCTCACCTGGGAGAACTGAAGTCCCTTTTGTCTGAGTGTCTGGTTATGACCAACTGGGGTTTTCATTCTGTCACAAAAGGCAGAGCCTTTTGTTCAAAATGCTTAACCTTTGTTTAAGAGTTGCTTCAGTAATGACTCACAGAGGAGACTGCAGTGTATTGAATCACTACTCAAATTGTCTGCTAGGTGAAGAATTTAGTTGCAGAAAGAAATTTAGTGAGAAAACCTCTAAGGTCTAAGGCGATCACAGCCCAAATTGCTGTAATCATTTTATCTTCTAAATGTTGGAGCCTGGGCTCATCCTCTCTGCTGACGGTATTTTTCACTGCAAGATTGTTCTTCTGCTTTGCTTTGGATTATGTTGGTCTTGCCCAGTATCCAAATATAGAGTAACTCCGTGTTTCCATCCAGTGCTTTGTGTGTAAAGTGTGTTAATCTGTTCTAAGCAGCAGAGCATCCTCTATAAGCTGGTATGTTGGCGCCTTGTTTGGTCTGTCACTGTTTCAACTTTCCTGAGCTGTTTGAAGGGGAAACGTGTCCTGCAGCAGAGCTTCAGTGCTCCCACTGCTTAAAGGCACTGGAGTATCTTCAGTCTGAGGGACCTGTCCGTCAAAGGACTTCGGGCCCACACACCACTGTGGTGGTAGTGCTGCAGATGTGGTTTCCTGTGTCTAAAGGAGGCACTTTGTCCTAGCAGGTCAAGGACTAGGAGAGGGCTTTCTCAGGACGTTGAACTTTTAGTCCTTAAGAAGAACAGCTACTATGGAGAAGCTGGTCCTAAGGATGACGAGGGCAAGGGGCTAAGGTCCAACCAGGGATGCCTGTGAGCAGTCTCGGCAGGAGGTATCCAAGATACTGGTGCCTCGAGTAAATTACATAAGTGGTGCTGCTCCTTCCTGCATTATTGAGGAAGCCAGCTCTCAGTAGAGAACTGCTGCCCAGCAGCACACACGGAGCCTCCAGCAGCAAAGCAGACAGCATCCAGCACAGTCCATTTGCACCGAGAGATCTTATGCCTTAGAAGTTGTGAGGGAGGAAATGGATCAGCAGCCAGCTCTGTCTGCTGTAGGCAGAGCTGCCAGGAACAGCCCATGCCCTGCAGTCCTTTCATGGGCTGTGGGAAGGAGCTGTGTCAGAATTCATCAGCTTTCCTTGCTCACATTTGACTGAGTGCTGGACATCTAATCTGGATCCAAGCCGTGGAGAGTCTTGCTGCTCCAGAGGAGATAACTGGAGAGATTACGTGTTTAATGGGAATCCAGGTAACCTCTTGGATGGGGGACGAATGACACCAAAACCTCAGTTTCCCACAGTAAGTGATGAAAGGATCACATCATAACTGACAAAGCTGCTCATTTTAAGGACAATAGCCTTCGCAAGGGCAATACCGAGGTGACAAGCTTTCACGCTGCTGCGTCAATTACTGCTCTTCTCTGTCTCGTGGTGTTTGTGGTGGTTTCTGTGGTGCAAGTGGGTACTCAGCTGAACTAGTGTAGCAGAACGAGATCCTCAGGAGCTGGGATTTCATCACGAAGCTTTTCACATGCTTCAAGAAATATGTTAATGTCAGGACATTTACTTACTGGTTTGCTTCCCAGCCCGCACAACAAAAATGTCACCCAGGGGTTCTTGCAGAGCTCCCAGGAGTTATTGGCAGAAGTATTTCCCCGGAGCTGAAGTGGAAGAGACAGTTTAATGTGACTAAAGCTTAAAAAATGCTTCTCTCCTTTCTAATACACGTTATCCGGGATGAATTATCACTCCTCCTAGGGTTAGAAAATAAACCCAACAACTTATACCTGGCAACCTTTAATAGCTGTGCATATGCAGCCTTTTTGCTCTGCCCCAGGAGAATGACTCCTTAATATTCCTCTTAAAGACTTCGTGTTTGTGTTGGCTTTCCTGTAAATTCATCGTGTTTCATTTGCAGCCAAACTGCAACAAAGCCCACAGAACTATTAGGAGGCCTTGCACGTAGAAACAGAAAATGCAGTCACAAGATTGCTAAACAGAAGTGGCTCCATCCTTAAATGATCATGAGCTGTCAGCTGCTCCTTTGTTCGGATTATTATAGACGCACATAAAACATTTGATTGAATGCTCGAGTTTTCACCAGCTAGAATCCAGACGGATGTCTGATAAAATAACAAACACGACCCACTCCGCCCCTCCCCAAAATCCCTTTCCTGCTTCAGCTGAATTCCTCCCGGCTTCGGAGCGAGTATTTCATGGACTAGATTTGACAAGCAAGCAAACAATCCCTTTCATATTGATTTCTAAATCAAATCGTTGTTAATCACACCAATCTTCTCTGTTGATTCGGCAGTCTGGGAGGGCAGCTTTCTGGCTCAGACAGTCTCCTCTGCATCGAAGCCACTGAGCTCTCTGTGAGTGCCGCTCAGATTCACTAATAATTATTGCTGGAAATGTTCAGGTCTGGTTCTTTCACCTCTTCTTTCTGCCCCCTCTCCCCTCACACATCACTCCTCACTTGACCCTGGATTTGTAACCTCCCTCAGTGCTGTGAAGGGAGCAGTGCTATCAGTGCTGTGATGCAGCTCCGGGGCACAGGGGCTGACCCGAGCACAAACTTCAGCAGCAGGGAAGCACGGCACAATGTCAGCGTGGGCAGCTGCTCGTTTCTTTGGTGGTACAGCCCGGTTTAGGCTCGAGAGCCCTGCCTCCTCGGGCACTGCTGGCTGCGGAGCGCCTGCTCCTGCAGACATTTGTGCAAAGGGCTAGTTTCAAAGAGATGCCTTCAGAGAGATGCCTGTCATGCTTTAAACTCAGTGAGTGCCTGTGCTTTGGGTGGGTGGCAGTCAGGGTGGGCACGGTGGAGCGGCTGTTGCCTGTTGCCTGTGGTGAGAGCAGTGCTGACAGCCTGGTCCAGGAAGGGATGCGGCAGGAGCTGGGAGGAGCTGGGCATCAGCTTCTGCCCCTCAGCCGCTCAGCCTGAGGTCAGGTCTCAACTCAGGAGGTGAGCAACTCCTTCCCTCCTTTGCAAAGACCAAGCAGAAAGGAGGAGAAGAACTCAAAACACAGGCGGTGTGGCACACCCAGGCAGAACATCTCACACACACACTGCTCCAGTGTAGAGATGGATCAGTGGTCAGGAGAGGCTGAGCCGTGGAGACCAAAGCGCGTTCTCGCTATCAAGCACAGCTCACGGGAGCTCTGTGCATACGTGAGCACAGCTAGCTGGGGAAGCATCTGCTGCTCATACGACACATCATACATTTACCCTGCCAGATAAGCAAGACTCCAGCACTGTATCTGTAGCACCTATTAGGAATGGCAAATTAATTAAAAGTATGAACTAATTAACCTTCCTGCTCTCTGCTCTTTCCTTTGCCAGGGCAGGGAGGCTTATCCTGCATAAGCTCTGCAGCAGCCTGTGCCACGTCCTGGGCAGCCAGGGCTTTGCTAATGGCCCACGTGCTGCTCCCTGTGCATCTGGGGACTGAGGTGCCCTGTGCTTAATGAGGCCACTGACAGCTTGATGATGCTTCCCCTAAAAGCATTCTCCCCTGTGCCTTTACCGAAATTGCCTGTGGAATGGCTATAATATGGCCCTAGGCTGTTGTGTGAGCTTAGAGCAGAGTCAGCAGCAGAGGCTGAGTTTGGAATGGGGTTTCGAAGGGTCTCTCCCTTCAAAGTGGAAACCTGATGAGGTGAAGAGGGCTCTAGAAAGAGATGTAGCCTTCTAAGGCACTTAAGCTGAATTTAGAGACTACTGATTTAACACTTGAACTATCCTTTGCACTATCCTTGAGGATATATATAGCTTTATATAGCCCCAAGGAAGATTTAGCCAAGGGGAGATTGGAGTGAGTTTCATACCTGCCGTGGTTAATCTGCCGGAGACGACCACATCGTCTGCACGTGGCACACACTGGTGAGAACAGCCCAAGCCTCACCACCAGCCCATGGCAGCACTGCAGGTGCTTCACCTTGTGAGAGACAGTCTATAATCACAGTTAGAATCTGAACCAAACAACTACATTGGAAGAAAGGAAAATTCTCACAGAATAAATTTGTGTGGGCTCGGTTAAGTTTCTCTGCAGATGCATGTGAGTGCTGGGGCTTCCTGCAAAGGCAGCAATGAGAATTACTCTGCACAGCTTTTATGTATTGACCTACCACATCCTCTCCTCAGCACGCTCTCATCAGAGGTGTTGGAGGGCTGATGCATCTGTTTAATAGAGCCGATATTCAAACCGACTGATGTCCCTTGTCACAAATATAATTTCATCCTTCTGCAGCGCTTGCCAAGAACAATAGAACGGCCTCGCTGCTAGATACTGTGCTTGGTTCATTACTTTAAAATATGTTAGTAGTTTGTTTTTAATAGGTCTGATGGCTTAAACAATATAGGTGCTGAATTTTTAATGGTAACAATAAGGTATTTATTTTATTTGAGCTTGAAGAAGGAGCAAGGAATACAATTACCTCGTGAGAAAGTTTATTTCTGTGAGACTAAGTCCAGTTTTGAAACGGTGCCACCTCATGCCAGCACCTTTCTTGAGGTGACCCTGAAAATGTGGCAGTTGCTACTGGTGATTCATCATTTATGGGTGCTGTGAAAAATACTTCAGAGGATCTTGCAGCACACAAGTGAATTTTATCTTTCTCCTTGTGGCTGAGCAGAGAGGGTCTGGCCAACCATAGGGTTTAATCACACACAGAGGGAGGAAAGTCTTGCCTGTGCCCTTTAAATCATTGTCAGAGCTGTTTCCTGTGGGGGTGCAAATCTGATGTAGGAGCACGGGCATGGGTCATGGGTTGCGGGTCCAAGATCATGTGAGTGTTGGCCTCACCTCCCCTGTTTCTCTCTGGTCTGTTGTGTGCTGTGTTCAGGGCTGATGGTGTCCAATTAATAGTAAGGAAGGGTTACTGAGGGTCCCAGCATTATCCTGTAAGAAGCAGAGTGTGAAGCTACAGCAGGGTAGGAGGGAGTGGACAAGCTGCAGTTCCGTACCACGTGAAGCAGCTCACAGCATCTCATGTTGCCAAGGGGTGTGCTGAGTGACTCTGCACTGAAGAGTTGGGAGCTGCAGTCACAAACAGCAGTGTGGAATGCTTTGTGCATTACAGGCATTCCCAGGGAAAAGCGTGGTGGTACATCTGGACATGATGGTCATGATGGGCTTCAGCTCTGCACTGCTGCCACTCTTCTCCTGGCCTAGCCCCACACCTTTCCTTAGGGCAACTGGACGTTCCTGTTGACAAGCCCACTGCTGGCTTCATCGTCCTTCTGCTCTGAAAAAAGTGAAGAGGCTGCACAAAGTGTCCATTTTGCAACAGGAATTTGAGGGTTCCCCTGGACAGGACTCCCCAGTGGTGTGTGAGTAAGACAGGAGGTGCTTTGAGGGAGGAACATTTGAGAGTCTTTCTGATTAAAAAAAAAACCCAGAAAGTATTTTATTTTTAAAGTCTTGTGCATAAAATTTGGCTTCCTCCAAAGCAGAAGCTGTCTCACAGCAACATATGGTAATTCATTAGACGTATTTCATTCACTGAAACGTGAACTAGAGTAATTTCTTCCTACTTTTGAATGCAAATTGCAATTCAGCTTTAAGTACGGCGGCATTCCCATTGTACAGGGCTGAATAATGTCTGTCATACTTATTTTAATCTTGCTTTTACCTTAGCAAAGTCATTTCTCACTAAACTCCAGCTCATTCCAGCACAGCCTTTCCTCACGGTGCTGTTTTGTGCTGAGGGGTCAGCAGGTAACGGCATCACCAGGGGCCATAAGTTGGCTGGATCCCTGGGGGACTGGAACAGGCTGCCCAGGGAAGTTGTAGAGTCTCCTCCTCTGGAGATATTTAAAACCCACCTGGACATATTCCTGTGCATATTGTTGAATATTTAAAGCCACTTTACATCATCCAGGTGATCCTGCATGTTGGGGTAACTGGACTGGACGATCTTTCGATGTCCCTTCCAATCCCTATTATTCTGTGGTTCTGTGAAGCTGAGGAGCAGGCAAAGCCAGACTATGCAAGACGTCTCTGGGTGGTGATCTAAACCTCAGTTTTCTCTCTTTTCCCTTTTTTCTTCTTTGAGCGGGGAATCTATTAACTTCAGTGAACTTGACTTTCATGTGGACCTATGCTGTCAGCTCCTTAATTTGACCTGAGTGAATCCATGAGCCGGAGTCACTTCCTTTCTCTTCTCTGATCGAGCAGGATGTGACAACAACCAATGAGAGAAAGAAGAGAAATAACCAGAGAGAGGGAGTGGATGAAGTCTGCCTCTCCCCATACATTAGGCTGGTTCTTTCACATTATTTTGATACCTTTCTTTTTGCTGTGTCTTTGTATGTGTTAGCCTCTGTGTGAGGCTGCTGACTGCCTGAAATAATTCACTGGAAGCAATGGTTTGGCCTTCCTTCTACGCAGTCTAAAAGGTGATCAAGTGTAAGGTTTTCATTGTTGTTCAGCTCACATCTGGAGTCACCTCCAGCCCATGTCTCGCACACCAACAGCCTCACTAGACTCAAGTCAACAGCAATCACTTGTTGACTCAAGTCAACAACAACCACTTGGGGGTTGGACTTGATGATCTCAGGGGTCTTTTCCAGCCAGAGTGATTCTGTGATTCTGTGTTTCTGTATTCCAATTGCAGCTTTTCTTCGCTGAGCTGATTCTGTCTGACGTGATGCTGCTGGTGGTGGAGTCACAGGAGGAACCCTGTGCTGGAGAGAGTGCACTGGTTTGTTCTAGGAACTGGTGTGAGGAACCAGTGCTCCTGTTCTGAGATGGCAACCAAAGCAGAAAACTTCCTCATGCAGAAGGAAACACCATCAGCTGAGAGAGTCAAAGGCGTTAGGTGGGTATCGAGCGGTGATTTTCACACTCATTGCTGAAGTGCTGTTCATAGCAGATGAGGTCAGATCTTGAAGCTTTCTTGCCAAAGGCTGTCTGGTGAGGTGGTTTCCCAGCACTGCCGCTGGCTAGTGGGATTTGGTTCCACGTATGCTTTAGCATAATGGACATGTAAAGTACAGTGAGGAGAAAACAAATCCTCTTTAATGCCTTCCCATTCCTGAATCCTGGGGATTTTATGTGCTGATTGCATACAAGGGAAAACAACTTGGGTTTCCCCATGGCAGCGGCCACCAGAGCCAGAGCCATAATGCCTGTCAGACAGTGGGAGCTGCCCAATAAACAGTGTAATTTCCCCACCATGTAACATCATTGCTGCAGCCTCCCACTGGAGGGACATTCTCTGCTCGGGGTAAACACACATCGCAAGCTGAGAAGTCTGGTATGGGTGGTTACAAGAAAATCCCTCAACCTTAAAATTGCTTATGGTAAAAAGCTCCAATTTGTAGATATCACTGTCTAACAGACCAAACCATCTCAGGAGTTTAGGAATAAATCTGGCATTCACTGGTGTGACTGGTTACGGGGAGAGGGGAGGCTAGCACAAGGCCCGAAGGAGCTGTGTCTGTAGGAAAGGCACTTTAACAAATGGCTTTAATCTTCACCTTTCAGCAGTTAAGTCACAGTGCAGCTTCCTGCCATTATTAGAGCAATTAAAATGCAATTATATTTTCATCTTTATTTCAGTCCTTGAATATTTAAAGCTACTTTACATCAAGAACGATCCATAAAGGAAGGCATTTTGCATGTGAAAAGCTGCAAAGGGTGGAAGACTGGGGGGCATCCAGTCAGCAGCCAGAGACTGAGATTGGTGATGCTGGTAAGCTGCCTTGCTCAGGGCTCTACAGGATCATGGAAAGAGGCCAATTGCTGCATTTCTGCACTTTATCTTGATTAAACGGCTGTTTCAATTTGGTATTCACTCCTTTCATATTTGTAATCACTTTAAGATTTTCATTTTATAGTCTTCACTTAGTTAACTGCTTGTTTCCTGCCAAGTCTGAAAAAAGAACGGCTTTTCCCTCCCTTCTCCTTGCTGCAATAAAGGCAAGAGTTTACACAAAATTACTTCTATATTTAAAGTCTCCTGATGTAAATCTCTGTTTGCTTTAAATAGAGTTGGTAGCTGTTGGAAGTAAGTGTTGGAGTGAAGGATCCCAAGCTGCTGGAGGAGGCTGGCAGCTGCTGCCAGCATGTGGGAAGGCAGATGGACATTCCCGGGGCACAGGGAGGGGTGCAGCACCCCACAACCTGTGTGGAAGCTGCCCCCTCCCCAGAGCCTCTGGATTTCTGTGGTTCTTTTCCAGGCATGTGCTGCCTCTGCCATGGGGCTGTGCCACGCAAAGGCTCCTGCAGCGCTGGGACCAGGACTGTAGGGACTGCCAGAGCCATCATGGTGTGGGCACTTCTGCAGGGGTGGGGAAGAGGAAGGTTCTGTCCGTGGGCTGCAGAGCTTGTCGGCAGCAGCAGAACAACCCCCTTTTGGCTCCTGGCCACCTAGAAGAGTATCATCTTAGCAAAGGGAAAGGAAATCCAGTTTACCTGTGCTGGAAAGGCTAAACCCTCTTAGGCTCTAATTGTACTGGTAAAAGTTAAGGAAATGATGTATTCTCAGGCATTGCTGGTCTAGTGAGTTTTATCACACTCATTTGTCAACACTTTTCTAGTGATGAACAGGGATGTAGTTTAAAGAAAACGAGCAGCACCAAAGCTGGAAATTGTCTTATGGGATCAGAAGCAGTGAGCAAATTGCCTATTGACCAGTGGTTTCTGACACTGCTGTCCCCTTAGCAAAGCCCCTGAGCTTTGGGATCTTCAGAGGCGGTGGCATTGAACTGTCTCGGGAATCAGCCTCCTGTGCGCAGCCTTGATCCCAGATGTCTCAGGCAAGGTGAACCCAAGGATCACCTCTAGGAATGATGCCTGCAGACACAAATGCCACTGCTCAGCCTGCCTTGGGCATGGTTTCACAGTACAGCCCAGTAACTGGGGGAAGACCCAGCCAGCTAATCTCACTTGTCCAGGAATTGCTCTGTGCTGCAAATTGGGATTAATTACTGCATTTTAGACACAAACAGCTTTTTCACTGCTGAGCTACACAAACTGTGTAACCAGTTTGTGAACTGAGTCCTAGAAAAAACCCTTATGAAATGCTTTACCTTGTTTTGCTCTCCAGAGTTGACTGGTTTGAGCACGACCTCCAGAGGGCACAGGAAAGGATAGGAAGACTTGCTGAATCACAGACTTGCAGAAAATTAAATTGGTCCTACAATTTGGCTGACAGCAACACTTCATCCAACAAAAAGGCAACCACGGTGCAGCCCTGCTGTGGCCAGTCCACAGATACTGGGGGCTACAGTCTGCTTTTGGCTGCACTCAGCTGCAGAGCTGTGGTGTGGGATGTGCTGGATCAGCTCCTTGTGCACTTGGGTACAACAGTCTAGCAAGGAACTGGGGAAATGCCTATCCAAGGAAAATTCTGGTGTCTTGATGCATACATGAGGTCAAATGGGAAAGACACCCATGTAAGAAAAAGTAGAATTGTAAGCCTGTGGGACACTTGTGTTTCCTTTCCCTTTCCCTTTCCCTTTCCCTTTCCCTTT
>VXBP01000730.1:0-24406 GCA_013400115.1 Rhinopomastus cyanomelas | reverse complement strand
CTTCCCCTTCCCCTTCCCCTTCCCCTTCCCCACCTTTCACAGTTTCTTCCTTTCCTGTAACATGGAAGGTGTTACACAGAGCACTGACGACAGAGCTGTGAGTGGTGAGTCTCCTGCTTCTTGCATTTCTGAAGCTATATGACATGATATACGATATGAAGCTATAAGACAATGATGATGACATGAGGCACACATACTGCAAGGGCAGATCTAAAATCTATAGCAGGAGTCTTTTGGAGTCAAAAGCTGGAGCCCAATGGCTCCTTATGATGTGTGGGGTTTTCATGTTCAAATAGCAGTAGTGCATTTGTGGCCTTGACAGCGTCTGAGAGCTGAAAAACCCTCCTTGTCCTTTGTATGGATTTTCTTTAGCCTTGTAAATCTCAGTGATACAAATCAATCATATCTGGGCATCTCTGTAAAAATCTCACATCCTTTCCAGTGTGAGTTTCACCCATCATTCCCTCCTTCAATCAATAGAACCAAAGCCAACTTCAGTCTTCATTCATAATTGGTACCAAAACCTACGAGTTTGAAGAGAAAGGCTGGATCATTTCTCTTTTAACCCAACAGCTCCCACCATCTCCCTTCCCTCAGACAACCAACCCCCTCCCCCATATATCTGGTTTCTGACCAGAGGGTCCTGGGCAGCTGAAGTTCTTATGGGGTTTCTGACACTGCTGAAACAGCCCCAGCTTTCCCTTTCATCATGGCACAAGTGTGTGTGTGAGCAGAAACCATCTGCCATTCACACAGCGGGAAGTGGTGCATGACCAAGCAAAAGCTGGAGCAGTCATCTGAGCTGGCTCCCCAGAGGCACCACCTCAGTCTCTTGAGCTCTGTTTTGTACTTCCCTGACCTAATCCAGCTCTTTCCAGTTGTACAGGGTGATGCAAGGTCTTGTTATACCAGGTTCTCCCTGAGCTTAGTGTTTTGTAGGGTGCCCCTGCTCTGGACACTTCATAGACATCGCACTGGTAAAGTCAGTGGTTAAAGAGTCAGTGGGAATACAGGGCTGGTTGGACTTCAGGGGTGGACTCTTAGAATTTCCATGGCTCTTGCTAGCACTGTGAAGTGTAAGCACCCTATAGCAGCACTGTCTCAGTGATCTCAGGGTCATTCATGGCCACTAAGGAATTGTGCAGCCTTTCTGCAAGTCAGAAGTAAGGTTAGCTGGTTACTCACTTTTACTAGGTCTGCCATGGAGGTGCAGAATAACCCCACAAAGCAGCACAACTGCAGAGAACCCTTCACTTTCTTCACTGTCTTGTTTTACAGCAAAGCAAAGTTTTACCTTGCTGGATTTCGTAGTGGGACTGTACTTCTATTCTCTGCCTCACAGTCATTGGGGCACGAAGCTTCTGGAGGTGACGGAACTGGGATGACGTTTCTCTCCAGGCTGTCATGTCCTGGCTTGGCTGTGTGCGATGGAAACAAGCAACTGCAGGAGAAGGCTGGAAAATTCCCTGCCAAGTCATTTGTTTTCCTTGTGAGTGGTCCCCTCCCAGTTCACTCTGCTGCAGAAGTTTTCTCTAAACACGTATTCCAGCAGCTTGCAGACAGTTCCACTTGCCTTTCCTCCTGCAATTTCTCCTGTCCTTGAATTTGATTGAACTGAGCTGTAAGCAACGCCATACTCAGGGCTCACAAGATGTTGTTTCACGAGCCGTGCTTCCAGAAATTAAAAGAGCTGACCCATGGCTCTCCTCACCCTGCACCCCCAGCCTCAGCCATGCAGAAAGGCCTGGGCTTCAGTTGGGGGACATGCTGAAGTTGTATGATCTTAGGTAATTTCTCTCTGTGGATTGATTTCTGTGGAGCACCTCAGGGTATTTGCTAGCATAAACATTGCTCCAGTGACACAGGCTGTTTGTTTACACTGATAGGAGGGAAGGAGGCCTTATTACTAAAACCTTGCCTTCTTCCTTCACGCTTTTCCCTGGGAGCCAGCGCACAGGCAATATTGATACCTGCTTTTCAAATGTAGGGCCAATTTTCTGTACAGATGGATGTGACGATGCATAAATAATACAGCACCTTGCTGCATGGACTGTTTGTTGCAGAGCTCATTGGCATGCGGAGCACTCAGGCACACCGAGAGCTCCTCTGGATGGGGACTGTCAGATAACTTGCCAGGCTGCTCCCTAGAGAAAACCGTAAGGCACACGGAGCTGGAGTTTTGTAAAGTCCTTTTATTTCATCTTTTCAATGCACTCTGTGCCGGTACAGCCTGCATTGAAAAGTTCAGGCTGAATCAGCACTGCCTGTAAAAGTTCCTATTTTTGGAAGTGCATAAGTTGCCTGTGAAAAGGAGGAGCAGGACATGACTGTGAGAGAGGGGCTTGTGGGACGAAGGGATTTAGGAAAGCACACAAACCAACGTGACAAATGCTCCTTGCATAAGGCAGGCAGTTGTGCTGGGGGGCTATCAGGCTGCCAAGGGTGGGCACAGGGGAGATCGCGGTGCTTAGCAAAGAGTCTGGCCATCTGCCTGTGCCCCATCATCTCCTGGCTCTACCCATATGGGCAGGAGAAGGGACCCTTTGCCTTTCAGAGGGCTTCTGAGCTCCAAAGGGACACAAATGCCCCAACAGCTTGTTTACTCTGGAGCTTGTTGAGATGCATTATGTGCTCTATGGAGATGGCTTACAGCAGCCTCGGCGTGCCCATCAACTGTGAAACGCTCCAGAGCTTCACTGTAAGCACACCTTACACGCTCAGTTCAGAGCCTTCAGCAGTGGATAAGTGGTATGATATCCCCCAAATTAATACCATGAGTAAACCCCACTCCTGAGTGCTTTGTGATGGACTTAATTTACAACTGATAACAAACACTCTCCGGTTCTTTCTCACTGCTGAGGAGTATCTTCCTAATTTTCTTCTACGAAAGTTCATGGTTAAATCTGCCGAAACGTTGAGTGGAAGGGGCTGGATTTAGAAACATTGGATAATAAACCCTGACCTGCTCCTAGCCTGAGAGTAGTCTTGATGTCTCCTGAAACACTTGGGAATGATGAGCAGTCCCTCTGTGTCCGCCCAGCTCTGGCAGTGCTGGGTTGTGTAACAGCTGTACAGCCTGGCCCGCGGTTTTCGACGCTAATGTAAGTATAAAGGATTGTCATCAGCCAGCTGCGTGGTGCTTGGTGTTGGTTGTTTCAGATTAGCGAGAGCCTGCCTCCCCTCCCAGCATCTAGAGATGACAAGGGAACACGCTACTGACTGGGTGAATTTTTTAACGAACGTTTGTTATTAAATGTTGCAAAACAGCAAGAGGGGAATATACAGACCTGAGAAGCTTAGCCCAAGCAAGCCTGTGCAGCACGTGTTAGCAGGGAGAAAAGGAGAACCACAGGTATTTTGTAAACCGAGAATTGTTTGCGTCGTCTGCTGGAATTGTTTGTTTGGTTAGCCAGGATTGCCAAGCTAAGCCGGGATGGGTGGGTGAGCGTGCTGACACCACAGGCTGCTGATGGATAGCTGGCACAAAATCACAGGAGCGGTCTGGCGGACCATAAAAGCCAAGTGTCCTAGTTAATGGGCAGAAGAGCTTGGAGAAATGAGAACGTGAAGTAGGTTGAGTTGGGCAGAAGAGACAAGTTAAATGCAGTGATATTTTGTGCTTGCTTTCTTCTGCATGGTGGCCAGCACCGTGCTGCTGTCCCACAATGTTGGCCTCAGGCCAGGAGGCTGTAGGTCTGACGATGATTGACAGAGTTATGGTGTTCACTTCCACGTCTTGGCTGGAGGCACCTGGTTTGATTTTGGTGCCGACACAGGCAGTGTGTTTCCTGGTACGTGTGCCTGAGGAGAGCTGGGAGGGACTGGTCAGTGGGGAGAATGGGAATATTTGCTGCTTTTTATTTTAATTCTGGTTTAGAACCACATGTTCTGTCTAAGTTAGACAGCCAGGCTTTTAGACTCCCTCCGTAGCCAGCACAAACAGACCAGCTGCCTCTTTGGGTAACTGTTCTAGTTGCTCCCGCCTTGAGCCCTCCCTGTCTCAGAGCCCCTAACCAGATTAGTGAACGGAAACAAAATCATTCCCCAGAGCTGACTGGGTTTGCCTGACCACCCCAAATCAATCTGGCAGGCAACTGAAGCCCTCATAGGGACAGAGGCAGATGCTGGTCGAAGAGCAAACACGTCACACCAGGGCTGTCTGTTACACACAGCCCCAAACAAACAGGTAAGAAAGCGTTTCTGAGCTGAGCTAGATCAGCCTGCTAGATTAATGGCTTTGGGCTTTGCTCCTGCCCATGGCGGAACAGGCTCTTCTGCCTTGATGGGTGCTGAAGAGCCTTATGTCGTGGCTACTGCCACTCTTTTTAGGCAAGCTTCTTACATCAAAAATGGCCTGGGCTGACACGACAGGCCAGCGACACATATTGACCAGTAATGCCAGAAGTGTAGGAGTCCTTTGTTTTTTTTTCGCCTTCTCTAATCCTTCAGTTGAGGAGCAGTTTCCCTGAGGAGCACTCACCCAGTGCCACGATTGCTCTTATGCTGAGAGTGTCCCTTGGTCACTGGGACACCTGATGGAACAGTGTGCAGAGCTCGGAGGACACGGCAAGCAGAGAGCAAAAGGATGCCAGTGGGAATAACTGCATTCGGGGTGTAGTACCTGAGATCCCTCAGCTCTGTGTTAGCACCACCGTGGGAAAGGCGAACCTCTGCACTGCTACTAGGGCACCTCCTGCTCTGTAATGGAGCCATTGCTGGTCCCCTGCCAGACAGTCGCTTTCTCCAGGCTCGCTTAGTGATCACTGTGAAGTTGTCTCCTTTTAACAGCTTGAAGCAAACTCCAAGTTTTCTGGGTGTCACCCATTGCAACAGCTGCCACAAGCAGTGTCCCGTCCCATGCTGAGAGCAATGCGGGGCTCCAGTGCCGCTTTGATTCAGAGAGAGGTGGGCTCTGAGGAGCAATGGGAATGTGACTAGGGTGTTATTTGTTCTTCCATGATTATGAAATCTAGAGGAAAATAAGTAATAAATCAACCCCCAATAAGGTTGGAAGGTGTCTGTTTGGTGGAGCACTTCAAAAGTGGCAACTAATGGATCAGGGTTCCTCCTTTCCTCAGGTACTTTGGTTACAGTGTCCCCATCACAAACACAAGCATTTCTCATGATGAAAGTGCGTGCATCAGGGACAAACAGGGGACCAGTGTGCCAGAGCTATGCCTGCTGCCATCTCCTAGTGGTCTCATTCCTGCTCTGAGCAGGCCAAAGGCTCTCTGTGGTGGGTTCCTCTGAAGGCATCACCGGCCCTTTGCTGGCAGTGGTTGTTTGACACCTCGAGCTGTGGAGCAGAGCAGAGCTGTGGTAGGCTGCTCATGACAGCAAAGCCATCCCTTCCCTATTGGCAGGTGCCCCAAGGAGGGTGAGGAGGGAGATGCAAGCAAGAGACTGGTGTGATTGTGCTCCAAAATGGTTTTGGGCAAAACGCCTCACGCGAGCCGGGGGGTTTGAAGAATTGCTGGAGATGTGCAGCCAACCCTGGCATGTCTCTGAAATTATCCCCATCTTTTTTGCTGGGCTAATCTATCATACTTGAAACATTCTGAAAGGCTCTATCTTCCCCCCAACCATCTTTATCATTTTAATTTAAAAGCTTTTTAAAATTATCACCCAAATAAATGATAAGTAGAGCAGGGTAAACGGCTCTGAGCTCTCCATTAGTGCAAACAATGCAAAGTGACGGCTTGCTATTTACAGAAAATTAATGAAGGTAAAAAAGATGAACTGCACATCACTCGAGTGATCAGGAGTTGTTTTTCATGTAGGGAGCTTTGCAGCTTTGTACATGGAATGCTGG
Source organism: Rhinopomastus cyanomelas (assembly GCA_013400115.1). NCBI lineage: Eukaryota > Metazoa > Chordata > Aves > Bucerotiformes > Rhinopomastidae > Rhinopomastus > Rhinopomastus cyanomelas. The sequence goes on along the minus strand of VXBP01000730.1, from coordinate 18,594 downwards.
GCCCAAAGAAACATCCCTGCACTGTTACTAGTTGTAATGTTCGACTGCGTGTGAAGGGAGAAGAAATAACATTTATTTTGTTTAATGAAGACTAATGAAGTTGTTCTGATCTTTCCATTACAATTTCAACAAGTTTTTCTAATCCTGTTTTGAAAGCTAATTTTTCATGTTAAACTTTGGAAATGGCAGCAGGACAGTGAAATGCAGAGGCAGTATCATTGGATGGCAGAACATTCCCAGTTTTACTGGGGAAGGTGGTGCGTTTCAAGGGTTTGGGTTTGGGTTTCAAATAGAAAAATCCTCAGGCTGTAACAAAAGCTTGTTTTTCTGTCATGGTGCTTTATCCATAGACCAACATGGCAGATACTTTTATGTAGGCTTATCCAGAGCTGGAGGGGAAAAGAGCATCTTTTCCTGAAGCTGATCAGGGTAGAATAAGATAACCTGCCCTTACAGGGGATACCATCAATTTTAAGACCAAGGACAGTTGTTGAGGGGTGGAGAGAGGGACAGATGTAATCCCTGAAACCAACTTTTCTAAGGGCACCCAAGTCAGCAGAGATGGCTTTGAAAAGTGCCCTCAGCTCTTTAAGGCTGGTTACAAGGAAAACAAATGGGATCAGATTGTTTTTGGAGTATTCGTGGAGTGTGGCTATAGAGACCACCTTTTTTTGGGGTGATGCAAAAGGAGGGCATGGATCTGGCCAAACACAAGCATGGCCAGTAACAGGGGAGAAGGGCACTGACCATTCCTTTGGTAGTGTGGTGACTGGCTCATGGATGGGACACTGCGTGAGGCAGGAGTGGGGATGACCAATGTAAACCTGCACCTCATTTACCTCCTGGGCACATGAGCCAGCCACAGAAACCACTGGAGAAGGAGAGAAGAGCAGCTCTGCCCTTTTATTGCCACAAGCCTGAAAGCCCTGTGGGATTGCCCAGGGAGTACTTATCGCTGATGAGGAGCTCTGTCTAGGTGGATCTGCCTCCTATCCCTCTGTCAGCTGTTGTGTTTCAAGCTCATGTGTTGCAGAGCTGCTTGTAGAGTAAGAAACCGCGGAGTGGCTGCACAGAGTTTTGTTGTCTGATATATCTTACGCTGTGCTGGTGCTGCTACATAAATTTGCTGTCTAACACCTTCTTGCAGCATTAATAGGGTTGTTGAGCTTTCAGCATCTTTCACACCTGACAGTTTCTTAGAATGCATCAATTATTTTCCTACATGTGTTCACAGTTCTGTTGTCATTTGTGAAAAAAGAAAAAAAAAGAAAAAAGAGTTGATTTCCGTTCTGTTTAAATCAAAAGTAAAGCCCTTCATAGCCCTTATGTAAGCACAAAGGTGATAACTACCCAAAGGTGATGGTGAAATCTGAACTGGTGAACTGCTGTTTTCAGGCCAGCAGGTGTGAAGCAGAAGGAGGACAAGAAAGTCATACTGAAAATGAGACGAAAACAGATCTCTGCCTGCAGCTACCATTTCTAGCTGCACTGATGCCCCAGAGCACATGTGAACGTCCACAGACACCGAGAACGTTTCTGTCCTGTAATGTCTCATTGCTACGGACTGGGTAAAACTTCCCAGTATTATATATTTTTCTCCCATCCCTCCTTTCCTTTCTTTGCCACCTGTCTGGTGCCACTGGCCGCCCCCCAACCTCATTTCTCTTCCTTCACTTGCTCTCACTATTAGACACCACCTCTTCTCCAGCTTAGCTTTGGAATTACAGCTACAGGTTGGTGAGACCTTCATTGGCACCTTCTGCTGTCTTTGGTGCTTCTGGATTTGATGGTAGACGAGTTCCTCTATACCTGTAGGCCCTGGTGCCATCCCACATTTTAATAACCAGAAAAGTAGCCCAAAGGCTTTTATCCCTTTGTACTGTGTGCTTTCCCTCAGCAGTGTCATCCACACAGCTACTTGACTTCCTCCTACACACATAAAACAGAAAGCTGGCAATTTACTAAGTGTAGACTTTGCTGCTAATTAAGATTAACACAGACTGTGAAAGTATTAGCACAGCAGCTGAACCTTGGTGCCTTTCAGGAACTGCTCATCTATTTGCTGTGTCAGGTTCTGATTAGTTATTTCAACACTTACTTGTTTGCAGAGCAGTGTCATGGGACAGACCTACCAGTCGGCCATCCTGACTTTCACCACAGCTCCCTGGGGAAAGGAGTCTGCCCTGCCTGCCGCACACCCCACCGCGTGCCGGTGCCCCGCCGCCCTGTTTTGCTCTGCTGTATGTGCTCCACCACACTCCGTGGAGCTAACTGGCACTGGGCATCATGCAGACTTCTGTGGTCATAAACAGCAGGGCCCAGCAACCTGGTCCTAAGGACCCCCTAACTATTGCCTGCCTGGCTGACTCATGCTGCTGTTGCCTTCACTGCCCTCTGGGTAAAGTGGAGCTCTAATACGAATATGGACTGAGCAGATGCTATGTTACTATGTTTGTGATGGCTGCAGCCACCGGTAGCTGATGGCCATTTGGTGATTTGGAACAAGTCAACTTCATCTGTGGCTCTGCTGTCCCTAGAAACACACCAGGATTTCTGGAGGACTGGCTTTGCTGGCCATGAACTCTTCCGTTCAGGTGGATTTTCTTAGGGTTTTTTAAAATGCTTTTCGCTTGTCGTTGGGGACCAACAGTGTTCTTGTGCACCAGCACCACTGGCTTTGAAGTGTGGTGGGACCCGGGGAAGTGGGGCAGGGAGAACAAAGCATTCAGCCTGTAAGAGTGGGGAAGTGAGCTCTCAGTCGTATTCCAGTCCTGTTCCCCAGCACCTGCCAGGTGCTTCCAGCAGGGACCCAACCCCACGGGAGCACCAGCCTTTGTTCACAATCGACGCTGCTGTGGAGATGAATGAAGACCGGGCAGAACTGGGGTTTGGCCCCCAGGGAGTGGGGCCCATCTGCAGCTTCTGCCAGCACCCTGGGAGCCTGGCAGGAGGACCTGGGGGCCAACATCCAGGGAAATGAGTTGGGTGACTTTGATTTCCACACAGATCTCGGTCTAAAAAGAGCACAGCTGTCGCTCTGTTTGTCAACACCAGTGAGTCCTTACGTGAAGGAAAGCGTAATTGTCGGCCTGACTTTGAGGCGTGTTGTGTCGCCCAGAGCCCGATAGATGGACCACTTGGACTGCGTGAGGTAACGCAGGGTGTGTGAGGAGCTGAAGGGCTCCTGTGCCTTCGGCTGCGCTTGTTTTTTTCCCCGTAGTAATGGGGTGAGAATTGAGAAAGAGAGTGACAATTAGCAGCAGAAAATGCAGCAACTCTTTGTTGAATAGGCAATTTGATTTATTGCTGAGCACAATGTACCTGAAGAGCGATAAGAAACAACTTTGATATAATGCTACATAAAAAAAAAGAGGTTACGTAACCTAATTTCTCTGGGTCACACAGCCATTTCTATTTCATCAGCTTTTGCTTAACTGGAGATCAATTAATAAGACTAGGAAAGCAGGGCTACCTGGGATACGGCGAGAGTTCTTAAAAAGAAAGTGTTGGCAATTTTGTGTACATGTCCCTGCTTGGCAGTTCAGGAGGGCTGACCTCCAGGAGACACTGAGGCTGGGTCCCTGCATCCCCAGGCTGGAGATCACTGGCTCCACTGTTGTGAGCTCACACAGTGCTGGGCTCACCATGCTTGGCTCATGGCTTGGAGGTGGGGGGACATGTCTGCCTATGCCTCAGCTGTGCTGAGGGCAAGCTCAGCGCTCCTAGTCTTTGCAGCCACCACCAAGATTTCAGAAGTGGCTGATTAAAAGAGATCTTTACTCTGTGTGAGAGCACAATCTTTTAAAAGGATTTCCTCCTGTTCCCCACTCTCACTCTCCAAGAACAAGGGCTAAGGAGGAAATAAAGTAACAGAAGAAATAAATATATTTTCAGGCTTCTGTTCTGCCTGATGCAGAGATGAACCCTCTGCAGCAGCCAGCCACACACCTTCCTTTCCCATAGCACCTGATGTTCAAGGCAGGAACATGGAGCCCATCAGTCTGGCACTTGCAGAAGGTGGCTTCAGGCATTGCTTTAGGTGTGTTTGAAAATCAGTCTGAAAGGAATAGCAGATACCAGGGTTTAGATATAAAATTCCCTGTTAAAAGAAGCGATAGGTAATTTTTTTCTGTTTTGCTGTTGCACTGCAAAAGAGGAAGAAGATGTGGAGGCTCCACTGCAGTTCTACCTTTGAGAATTATAGCTGACACACGCTGGTGTCAGTGACTGTCTGACCAGTTGGTGAGGGCAGGGACAATTGCCTTAGAGCAGAAGAAGCCTACAAAGCTGCCATGGGTTCTACTGCAGCAACATCTTTCCAACTAGATGTTTCTGAGAGACTTAAAGTACTGCAGCAAGAAGGGAAAGGCTCCAGTCTCTTGACTGAAGGGTCATTCAGCTGCCTCTCACACAGCGTGTCACGACTTGGGCTGAGCTTAAAGGTTTCTGGTAATGAGAAGACCTGAGTGGCAGCAGTGTCTGGGAACTGGCTCAGCCCCTTCCCCACAGTGTGTGCCTGCCCTGGTGCCAGGGCATAAATAACTCTTGCAGTGGTCTGCCATGGAACTAAGCCTCTTACGCTACACAGGGCGTTGTAACCCTGCTGCTGGGAGTAAATTCGACCATGCAAATTGCACATCAGTAAACAGGAACAAACATGGCCTGATTCCTTAGGCATTTACATCGGTATCTTCTGTGCCTTGGAAACACAGCATGGGGAAGAAATTAGCCAGAATCAGGGGCTATTTCACTTCGACCTGTCTATTTTTCAGAAAAGGAAGCAACACCCTGTTTGTGCAGCACGTGGAGAGGTGCCTGCCATGAAGAGGCAAGGGGTGCTTTGGGTTTGCTGCCTGCAGTGTTCACTGCTCTCACCCCGCTTGAATAACAATGCAACTCGCATGTGCATGGTTCAGCAAGTCCTTACACAGCTCCCACTGCTAGCAGCGCCCCAGCCTCGCTGCTTATCCCAAAGCGACATGCAGGGTTCCAGCAGATGTCAGTTGTGCCCTGCTGCCATCAGGCCAAGGGCACCTCCAGCCTGGCATGAGCCTGAGAGGTGGTGGGAGAGTCTGGGCATTGCCACGCTGCCATACAATTTCTGTCCCCATTTGCTTCCCTGAACCCACTGGCTTTGCACCACAGGCTGCAGAGATGCTTTCCACTAGACTGTGGCACTGACTGAAGTGCATTGCAGATGGTATTTACTTAAAAGAGAAGTATATTCTTATTTTTGTGGCTGCTTGGAATAAACCTAATTAAAAGCTAAGCAGAGTGTTTTCCTCTCCACTTAAAATATTACAATTAGCAGCAACATCTGTCTCGCACAATTCATTATTTGTGTGTGCTGTGTTGTAAGCAGCACTTTCTCAACGTTATAAACAGTGTGCACAACCCCTGCAACTAACTAATTAAACAACATTAAAATGCTAATCTCATTTGGAGTAAGATAATTCAATATAATTTCTTATTTTTAAAGCGTTTCTCTTTCTCCATTACAGAACCCCAGGGAAATTGCTCCGTGGGTCTGTCCCCTTTCACCATACAGATGAAGCCTGTGAGACACAAGCTCCAACTGAACTCAGTGTTGGGGTGCTGGGTTGGGAGGTGAGCCATGCATGGTCCTTGGGTCAGCAAGATTTGAGTGAAACAAGCCTTCCTTACAGTCACTGTCCTGAGCAGCACAGGGGACAGATGTCCTCTCTGCACTGTACAGTAAGGACAGTGGCTAAAGAGATAATTCTTTGCTGGCATGAAACACTCTTCTCCAACAGCTTTGCATCCCCAGAAGTTACCTAACACAGAACACAGTGGGAGTCCTTTGAGCAAGGACAAAAAGGATTGCTCACAGCATACAGTTGTATTCATCTCCCTTTTCAACCAGGGTTGCACATCTCCCACCTCAAACGGTGTTTTAAGCAGCCCCTTCCATTTCTCCCTGTCCTGATGTTCAACCCTGGTGGTGGTTGCACCATCCTGGGAGAGGTGCTGTGCTCCCAGGAGATGCTTAGTCCCCTACCTCAAGGTGCGTAGATGGGAAGACACAGGAGCTAGAGCTGTCACTCATCTTCCAGTGTCTGGTAGGAGCTTGACCCACCCATGGTGTGACTTCCACCCTCAGGAGACTGATTAGGCAGAGGAATAACTGCTGTGTGGGCTATAAATAGGCTGAGGAGCACACAGCCTATTGCAAGTCAAAGTCAAAGGATGACCTTGATTGTCATCACTGGCAGCTTAAATCAGTCTCTGCTTCTGCCTGCGGGGGATCAAACAGGAACAGCTGTGAGGAGAAGCTCCTTCTCTGGGGGATTTCACCAGTGACTCTGGGGCTGTGTTACCTGGCTACAGCTCCAGCCCAGCACCAGTAACTGTGGCTGGAAACACGGTGCTGGCACACTAGCGTACATGTGGTGAACAAGCTTTGCCATGCACGCTTAATCTTAGCTGATGGATTTAGCTGGGGACAAGGGAACAGCCTTTTCCACCACTGCAGCCAAGCTGATCAGGGACTCTGAGTGAATCTGAGCCACCAGATGCCTCAGGTACAGCCCCTCTGTTAGCAGTCACAAGTAGGGACACATCAACAGCAGGTCTCCTTTGGACAGAGCCATTAACCCCCACACAGCTGTTGGTCCTGAGATTCTCGACAGGTGTCTGCCTTGTGTCTATGCTGTTAACCTCAGCTATGAGCTGTTTCTTCAGCTCTGAGAGTCCTTTGCCTTTCCAGTTTTACTTAAGCTGGCAGAGCATCTATGTACAGCCCATTACAACTGTCAATCATCTAAATTACATCATTTGCATAGATTAACACAAAGTTGTTTTAGCCATTTAGAATGGAAACTGGTTCTCTGTTGTTGTTGATGCCCCACACCTGGAGGCGAAGGCACCTCGGGCTTGCTTTGCTTTCCAGACGTGCCCGTTCCCACTGCACGTGGTGCACACCAGCTTGCAGAGGTACCTCACTGCAGGTCAGGTGACAGCATTTCAGGCCATTGTCACTTGTTTCCCACCCACCAATGGTCACTGCACCAGTGCTCTACTTTCTCTGCATGCTTGTCACTGTTCTGCTATCAATGCAAAGGAATGCAAGTATCTGGCACTGTGACATAACCACAAGAGAAAATATTAGACTGAAGCTCATCACCTCATCACCCTGTGGGCTGTGAAGTATTTATACAACAAATCAGACTCCTTTCCTCCAAAAGGAAGCAATTTGTCTCCTAGATGGGAACCTGCCTCTGATGCAGCAATCCAAACTTCCATTGGGGTTACACTCCTGCATCAGCACTGCTTTTCCTCCAGTAGCTGTGGGGAAATGTGATGATAAAAAAGGTAAAAAAAGATTGAGTTAGTGAAAGGTGTGAAGTGTGAAAAGGAAAGTGTGCTTTAACAAAAAAAACCCAGAAAAATAAACCAGAGAGAGTTTCTGTTACAGCTGGAAGATAAGGCTGAATACTCTGGAAGGCCAGATCAAATGCTGCACAGATAGACTCCCTCAGTGATTAATTAGTTTCTCAGAAAAAAAGAATCAAATAAACTGTATTTTTCACTGTTTCCTTTGCAGGATCCCATGTTGTGCTCCTGGTGATCCCAAGGGGAGCCCTACACTGCTGTCTGTCACAAACCACTTCGTTCTTGTGCCTTCTGCTCAGTCCCAGGCTGCTGTTGCCTAGAGAGAACATGAGAAGATAACGGCAAAAACTCGGTACCTGTGGGGACAGTTGTCATCGGGGGGGTTTGCTTTACCTTTTACTGCACTCTGTTTTGCAGCAGCAAGGCTTCTGCTGGCTGCTCAGCTCTTTGCGCTGCAATCTGCATCGCTTGGTGACTTCAGGACAAAATGAGTTGCTCGTTCCCTCTCATGCCAGAATTACACTTTTTAATTACCACCCATCATTATGGATGTTTGTTACACACCCAACACGAGACCAAAAATGCTCAATAGGATTCTGTTTCGTGGAGCTGTGGGAGCTTTGGGCATAAACGTCATATTTCTGTGAAAATATCATATTTCACAGAGTCAGCAAGGTTGGAAAGGACCTTAAGATCATCAAGTCCAAGCGTCATTCCTACACCACCATGACCACTAAACCATCTCCTGAAGTGCCACATCCAGACATTGTTTGAACGACTCCAGGGACCGTCCCTTCACCCAGGCCCTGGGCAGCCTGTTCCAAGGCCTCCCCACTCTTTCTGGGCAGAGTTTTTCCTAAGAACCAATCTGACCCTACCCTGGCACAACCTGGCTCCATTTCCTCTGGTCCTACTGCTAGTCACCAGGGAGAAGAGGCCAATATCTGCCTCGCTGCAGCCTCCCTTCAGCTAGTAGTAGAGAGCAACGAGGTCTCCCCTCAGCCTCCGCTTCTCCAGACTGAACAGCACCAGCTTGCCCAGCCTCTCTTCAGAAGACTGACTTGCCCTAATTGCCGAGTTTTGGTGTGCGGGCAGGCAGCGCTCCTGCCCGGCAGTCCTCTCCAGTGGGTGACGCACCGTACCAGGAAAGGAGTGCATGGGAGATGCTTCCCCTCTGTCAAATCAGGAATGTGCTTGTGAAAAAAATCCCACAACAGGCAGCAAAGTCACAGGGTAGAGATGGTGGATCTGCTGAGCCCAGGGGACCTGCGCTGCTTTTGAGTAGATGCCCAGTTGTGATGCCCAAGGGTCACAGGAGATGGAGAAAGCAGAAAGGAAAGGGTTTGGGACGGGGCCATTCATGAATTCCTGTAATATATTTTTTCCACTCTTGCTGATATTAAATTGTTGTGGGTTTAGTTTTTTTTTTTTAAAAAACCCACTCAAACAGTTTCTTCTTTTTCAGGATGAGATTTGAAGTGCTGTTAGGCTTCTCAGGTCTGTTTTGGATTAGGTGTTCAGACAAGTCTACTGGCAGATCTGATTAGCACCTACTCTTTGCCTCACCTTGGCAAAGGCCTTTTGCGTGACCTGGAGAGTGATGAAGGGCTGGAAGTGGAAACTAGAGACAAACAGCAGTTGCAGCAGTGAGGACACGTGCAGGGACCAGCTAATTTGCCCACAGGTAAGGAGGAAGGATCACAAACAGCCAGAGAGGACAAAGCAGAAGTGCCCACTTGTCTCAGTTTCTAGAACAACTGGAACTCCTGTTTCCCTTACTTTACCAAACGCACTGGTGCATTACACGTCTGACACATTCTTAGGAAAGTTCCCCGTCTACATTTTTCTCTTCTGCAAAAACTTTTAATAATTCATATCCAACCCAGAAAATCACCGCAAGGAAAACGTTGCCTTCTCAGCTGTGCAGTGGAGGGCCCAAACCCTATCTTTCTGATGTTGGACCACTCAAGACTCTCACAAATTATTAGGGCTATTTTAGCTTTTATTAATTCTACTTTTTCCTAATTCTAATTTATAGATCAAACAGACTGGCTGACATGATCCTCACCCCAGCCAATCCATCAGACAGAATCAGCCAAAGTTTTGCTCATCATAACACCTGTTAATTCTGGATAAGCTCTTCCACACACAGAGAACTGTCTGCTTCATCCAGGCAGCTCTGTACGCGGTAATTCAACTGGAAGTTGCTGGATCTCAATACTACAGACCAACGTGGTGCTCCATGCCTCTATTTTCAGATGGGCTAGCAGAGCAGGGCAAGGTATGGCCTTACTGAAGGATGAGGAATGGTACATGCTGGAAGTTATTAAATAGTATAAGCAGAACTTAAAAGCACCACCTTTCTTCTTAGTTCATGTAAGTACCTAAGAAACATGGAAGTTATCTGAAATATATGCACAGGCATATGCAAATCTATATAGATCTTACATTTTTCAAAGCAGGGACTTTGGAAATACTCTCCTTTGCTTCCCAGGGTTACACAATTTAAATATTCTGACTACATAACTGACAGGTTCTTTTCATCCAGTAGAATGTTAAGTTTTTTGTGTTAAGTCCTGCTTTCAACGCTGATAAAAAGTATTAATTTGAAAATGAATATATTTATGGGTCTTTCTATAGAGTTCAGCACTGTCCTTCAAAAGTTGCTCGGTGACTGTCATACCTCAGTCTGATAAAAGAAGAAGAGCTTGTAGTGTTGATGCAGTTTTGGAATGGGCTGCTCACAGAGGTGGCTGAGTCACCATCCCTGGAGGTATTCAAGGTTAGGCTGGACGAGGTGCTGAGTGGCATGATCTAGATGTTAGATGTTAGGATTACTAGGTTGTTTTGGATGTAGGCTGGACTGGATGATCTTTAAGGTCTTTTCCAACCTTATCATTACTATGATACTGTGACTTCAGCCAAACACTCTGTTTTCATTTTGATAGAAGCTTTTTTTCCCCTTCAAAATGCTGTAGGTTTGTTAGGAACTCAAAGCAAGCACAAATAATACTTTTCACCAGTTATGATTTAGTTCAGAACTAAACCAGTTCATAAAGTCAATGCAGATCTTTCCATGTTGTTTCCATAGATATCAGAGCAAATTCATATATTTGCACGAGCAACAATATCCACAGACTGATTGCTGTGGGGTAAAATCCTGGGACATAACCAGTTCATTTGGTTAATATGCTAATGGGCTGAAATAAAAACAATACTCAGAGGGTTTGAAAAAAAAACATTAATGAATTACAGGTGAAAAAACAAAACTAACTTGATTTGGGGAAAAAAGTAACAAGACATTTAATTCACCCCATATAAACCACTCCCCCCCTCCCAAAGATAAACACACATAGATATATGGGGATTCATCACAATATTCTTATGTGACTGAGCCAAGACTTCAATGTCCAAACCCTAAAAGGGGACAAACTTCCAGCCATTCTGCCTTCTGTAGAGATGTGGTGCCCAGCAAGTCCATGCTGATGTCCTTCAGTGCCAGAGGGCTGTTTAAAGTCCCGTCCTCTGTTCTATGTGTTTCCATGCCAGTTCTCCATGTCCAAAGTGCCAGTTGCTACAGCACAAACAAGAGGAGAACTCTCTCCATTTCAGCAAAACCTTCCTTCTGCTGATGCCTGAGGATCTATGCGCTCGTTCTCTCTCTCTTCAGCACATTTCCAGGGCAAGTTGTCTGCTGCATTCAGCACTCGGAGACATGTGTGCCCTCTCCAAAACAGGCGAGAAGTGAAGAAGGTGGTGTGGAAGGAGGAGGACTTGGAAACCCCAAACTGACACTCTAAACCCCTTCTGCTAGCCCAAATCCCCTCCAGCCCAGGGCAGTAGTGGAGTCCTCATCCCTGGACATGTTTATGGACAGACTGGTTGTGGCCCTTAGTGCCCTTGTCTGGCCGAAGAGGTGATGCTCAGTCACAGGATGGGTTTGGTGAGCTCAGGGGTCTTCTCCAGCCTCAGTCATTCTCAGATCTGCAGAAACATAAATTTGCTAACAGCCAAAATTTCAAACCACCACGTTCGCAAACAGGTTCCCTTGCTTATGGCCACCGCAAACTCATCTGTGAAGGTTCTGCCTGGTTTTCACTCTGCCTTCGTTGGTCCAGGCTCAGGTAGGGCTCTCCGGGCTCATGGAGAAGGTTGTGGCTGAGTGTGAGTCCACAGAAAATGTGCTGTGGGCTCAGCATGGCTTATCTCACATTTATGTGGGGATGTCAGACTTCCTTATGCAGTTAGCAGTTTTCTATCCATTCATCATATACGAGTGTGTATCACAGAATTACAGAACATCAAGGAATGGAAGGGACCTCGAAAGATCACCTAGTCCAATCCCCCTGCCACAGCACAATCACTTAGATCAAGTTGCACAGGAACACATCCAGGCAGGTGTTACATGTCTCCAGGGAAGGAGACTCCACAACTCCCCTAGTCAGGCAGTTCCAGTGCTCTGCTCTGTCACCCTCCCTGTGAAGAATTTCCTTCTCATATTGATGTAGAAACTCCTGTGTTCCAGTTTACACCCATTGCCCCTTGTGGGGCCGCGTGGACAGGGCACAACTGTATATAAGCAAGGCGATTACGGCAGTTTTAACCATATGGGTGTGCATGTCGTTGACTCGGCTAGCCCCTCGCAGGGCCCCCTCTTTTCACTCCAGGATGCTGTTGGCCCTCTTAACCACAAGGGCACATTCCTGGCTCATGGTCATCCTACTGTCTGCCAGGACCCCCAGATCCCTTTCTCCTACAACAGCTCAGTGCCCAGCCTATACTGGTACCTGGGGTTGTTCTTACCCAGATGCAAGACTCTACACTTGCCCTTGTTATAGCTCATGACATTTTTCTCTGTCCAGCTCTCCAGCCTGGACAGTCTGCAGGGGTGTTGGCCACACCTCCCAGCTTTGTGTCATCAGCAAACTTGCTGACAGTGCACTCTAATCCCTCATTCAAGTCATTAATGAATAGATTGAATAGTCCTGGTCTCAGTACTGACCCTTGCAGGACTCTGCTAGATACAGACCTCCAGATAGACTCTGTCCCATTGACCACTACTGTTTGGCTTCTATTCTGCAGCCAGATCATGGTCCACCTCGCTACCCGATCATCTAGACCACACTGCCTTAGTTTGGCTGTGAGGTTACTGTGGGGGACTGTCAAATGCTTTACTGAAGTCAAGACAAACCACATCCACTGCTTTGCCATTGTCTCTGCCCATCTGGTTATGCCCTCATAAAAGGCTATCAGGTATGAAGATAGATAGATAGATAGATAAAGAAAAACATTACATTCTGGCTAAGATGAAACCCTCTGGAACACCATGTTTGCCTGATGAGAATTCCCTTTCTGGAACGCTTGGGATTGCTCCTGGTGTTGGTGAGCTAGTGAAAATCTACACGTGCAGCAGCAGTCTGCAGGAAGTCATTCTTTCTGGAAAAAAGTAGTAGTAATAAAAACAATGGGGAGTATTTCTCATTATTTTACAATCCCGATTGTCAATTAATGGGCATATCCCAGCATAGCTGAGGAAACGACCCTTAGCCTCTTGCATGAGAGGGCTGGGATTCCCACCCCCAAAGGCTGCTACATAATACCTGAACATCTGGACTTTGCAGAGTTTCCCTGGAAGAGAGAGGAGCAGCTGCAGGAGTGCCACTGATATCAGCACATCGGGCTGAATGAGGCCAATTTCTTCTTCACCTGTTGCTCTTAGTAGAAACTGAGGAGAATTATTTAAGATTAAAACTGTTGTCTTCTATATTAAGGCTGTACTTCAGGCTGTACTGAGCAGCTCGCTCTCTGCTATTAACGGGTCTCCAGGTATTAACACAGCACTCTCTCTCCTACTAATTTATCCTTCCAGTCTTTGCCTTACAGTTCGAATAAAGGGATGGAGACACCATCTGCTCTTGCATCACAAAAGCTTTTTCTCTGAGTAGCACCATCCGTTAGCAGCTAATTTGATTGTTTCCAAACCAGAAAGGACAGCTGTCAGACACTCCCCAGAATGGATTCAAAAGCTATAATCAAAAAATATTCTCAAAAAGTTGTTCAAAGCTAGTGCTTATCACTCTGCAGAAGACTGTGAAGACAGTAAAGTCAACAATTTACTGTAATGGGGAGGTGCAATCTGAATATTTAGTGTCCTGTTAATATTGGCTGTAGGGACTTAAAGGACGTTGAATGCAGTGGAGCCAGCTGCTAAAATGGTAGGACACGAGGCAGTGATGATAAGTATTTGGACTTGCACAAGAGGCTAACTCCAGTTTGTTTTCTAAGGTGTTAACTATTGAAATGAATAATGTTTAAAACTTGCACTTTGGGAACCAGTCCAGATCTCTCTGAAAGAATTGCTGTTAGTTCTCATAATGTGGCAATAACAACCATTTTAGTAGCAGGGGCTTCTCCTGGATTCTCTGTCCTTTTTCTGATGTCCCCACCCTCTCCTGATGTCCCGACATTGCCTACCCTCTCTTGACATCCCAACACCCACCAGCATCCCACCCCCAGGCAAATTCAAATGTACTTATTCATATATCTCTTGTGCCAGGTAGGGCAAACCATTATTATTTCAACTTACAGACTGGTAGGGCAAGCCCAAGGAGACAGCTCCTTGTCTCCTGGAAGGCATTTAGCTCTGTCACCTGCACTGAGAGTACCTGCATACAATGGACAATGAAGCAGCATTTTACTTTTCCTAGGTGAGAGCTGCCCAGGGCTGCTGGTTGTTGTGGACATCAGCTGGCAAGGCAGCCTCACCCTGCTTGTTTTAGGGTATATATGTATTTTGGTTTTGTTTAAGAATGCTGCTACAGAAGCACTATAAAACAAGCTGTTGCAGTTAGGTCTAGAGAAATAAGCACTCCCCAAAGCCTCTTTCCTTCTGTTTCAGCAGCACATTATCCACTGTGCTGCTGGCACTGGTATCTTTCTGACCTTGGGACCTCTGTGATGAGGGAAGAGCATCCCTTGGGGCTGGCTCAGGAAAGCCAGCGTAGCAGCAAGTAATTCTTAAATTCAAGATACTAATTAAAAAATGCCCTTGAGTCAACTCCAAGCAGGTAACAAAACAAAAGGCCCAAAGAGGGATGGATGTTCAGTAAATAACAAGACCTACAAGACCTTGCTGTTGGTGACAGTCAGATGATTTCAATACAGGAGCTCAAGTCTTACTGAAAATTGTTTAAAAACAATTATGTGGTCTCTTTTTCAGAAATACCAGCAAATTGTTCTCTTTTCCCAAATTCCTGATTAATTAGCAAAGTCAAACTATTAGTGGTTTAGCAAAGGAAGAACTTCACAAAGGCTAATAACAATATTTTTACAATAAATTCTCTCTTTTGCCTTTTGTGAGCTGAAAGAGGATCTAATACCACAGACAACCGACGAGAGCTAGATAAACAGAATTAAGCAGACAAAATATTTATTGAGTATAAACGGGGATTCTGAATAATTTCCTTTCCCATAACATCTTTAAAAGGGTTTTCATTTATTCCAGAGCAGCACTTCTAAGTAAACTGCAAAACAGGCTTTGACAGTCTGCTTATTAATAAACATAAATCATTTGCACTCTAACCTATTTCCTGCTTTTCTTTAGGTCACTGGAACTTTGCAGGATGAGAATAAAACATTATTATATATATAAAATACATACTTTCAATGAAATAGTTTTGTACCTCTTGATATTTGCAGTTATTGTCATGAAGGATATTGATGACAGGAGCCGCAGTGAGCAGTAGGTGCTGAAACTCTTCCAATAAAAGATTAGCAAAGTGAACATGAAGCACCAACGAACTGACATTTATACTCATCTGTTATCCTCCTGTTTGACTGACTCAGCTATTTTGCATCAAGATTCCTGTCTACATTTTTATACCAAAAGTGTTGTATGGGAACCTGATGTGTTTGGAAACGGGCTGATTAATTCTACAGCACGATAAAAATGTTGCCGTGAGCCATAACTGCAATGTAATATCTATTACTATTTCACTTGATTTAGAAAAAATACTATTGATTTCTCTAAGTATTGGGGATGATACAGAAATCCAGAAAAATCTAGGCTGTGATGAAGCCAACTGAAGTAGGAAAAAAGTAGTGAAAGTATCATAGACTTTCCCATTTCTTAGTATAGGCAGGACCTATCTCCATGCCACTGGATGCAGTAGAGGCTTTGCCATTGATCCCACAGGGTGTCTAGGTTCTCCACAGGACACACCCCTCCTTTGAGAAGTGAGTTCTACCATGTCTTCCAACTTGTTCCTCAAGTACGTGCTAATCAAATCGTTCTGTTAAGTTAGTGTTTTCTCATCCAACTTAAAAGAAGTAGCTCTGGCCATCAGAAAACAAAAATTATGAAACCCTGCCCAAACAACCAACCAACCAGATAAATCTGTATTTTCAAATTCTGTAATTAAAAATACATCTTCAGAAACAAATAAGAAATATAACCCCGAGAAAGCTCTCAAAGATGGGCTACAGCTGATTTCCCTGTTAGCTTGTCTTTTAGTTTCTCTAGTTGCTAAGATACTAGCAGCATTACCTTTCACTATGTCTTTGGGATTTGAAGACTTACATTCTCTTCCCCACCCTGTAGAAGTCTTATTTCATCCATGCACCTTTACAGAAAGAGCAGGCGGAATGTGTAGGTGAGATTCTCCACACATATTTAGCTACCGACCTCCAGTGACTCCAGTGGAGCCCTCCTACCTTCCAACCACTTACAATCTGGTCTGGCAAATGCAACTGCTTTCTTTAGAAACTAGCAGTTTTAAGATTGTGTCATACCAGGTAATGAAGGCTCTCCTCTACATGCAAATAACTTCAGTGTCCCACAAGATTTATTTTATAGGAGGATGTAGGGTGGCTGAGCACTGGAACAGGCTGCCCAGAGTGCTTGTGGAGTCTCCTTCACTGGAGATGTTCAAGACCCGCCTGGATGTGTTCCTGTGTGACTTGGTCTAGGTGATCCTGCTGTGGCAGGGGGATTGGACTAGATGATCTTTCGAGGTCCCTTCCAATCCCTAATGATTCTATCATTCTATGAACTGTTTTATAAGGAGGATTCTGATTTTCGTAGTTAACTTTCAAATTCTGTGCTCAAGTACCTGATCAACTCAGTGAAAATAATGTTGGTGTCTAAATGGTTTTGTGTTTTAGTGCTCTGCCTGAGTTGAACCTTCGTGGAGCCTCCAGGCTGGGGAAGTTGGCCTCAGGATTTTATGAATGATGATGTCCATTTCCAGGAGAACTAAAGATGGAGTGATTTCAAAGAAACTCACTCTTTAAAGTTCATCACTCTCACTAAGCATGATTAAACACTATATAATTTAACACTATTTGCTGATAGAAAATCAAAGCATTTGCCCCCAGCTTGCTGACATTTACAGCAGAGAGAATATTTGCACATTTTATGCTTATAATAACAGATGAGGTATGAAATGGATTCTGATAATGCTTTGAACGCCACAGAACTCTTGTCATTTATCAGAGCCACACGAGCTTGCTCTGGATCCCTGCCATTACTGTGATGTATTTCTATACAGTACCAGTAAAGAAAAGTACTCAGTGATGGATAGTGGATGGATCTTCGAAAGTCTGTTAAGTGGGTTCTCTTCAGGCAAGCCTCACCGTGGCTCTAATCTCATTTCTTGCAGGTTTTTGTTTGTTTTTGTTCATAACTACTTGGGTAGATAAATAGCTGATGTGGATTGTCTGCAACGCCTTACCAACAGAGAGATCTGATTCTCTCTTGAGATGCTCTACTGGCATAACATGTGTTCATGGATGAACGAATCACAAATAACCATTTATGTGGAGGAATTTCAAGAAACTGCAAATAACTCTAACTTTTAAATCATAGAATCATAGAATCATTAAGGATTGGAGGGGACCTCGGAAGATCATCTAGTCCAGTCCCCCTGTCAGATGCACATGTGCTGCCAGAGTATTGCTTTAAAATACGGTATCTTCCAAGTCAGGATTAGGATTTGAAATATTTATGTGGTGTGTTCTTGGACTTCTTTATTGAAAAGTGCTGAAGATTTAGATTCCTTTGGGCCAAAAAACGTAGCTTTGGTTTTTTTGTTTTTGTATCTAAGAACTAGTAACTGCAAGCACAATTATGGCTCTTTGATGTCTCTGAACTATATCTCCTCCTTGAGGTGAAACTGAAGATTATGAAAAGGAGCAAAGGATCTTAAGAATTTCTATATATTCCAAGTTTTGGAGAAATAATAGTTGAATCTTTACAGAATTATCTGCTTTCACAATGAAATTAAAAGCAAGAACATTTTAGCCTACAACAAACGTGCAACTGTTTTTCCAGTCCTCTGTACTTCACCGACAACATGCATGGATGCACACTTTACTCAGTGTACTCATAAAAAAGGGGTTTGGATTCTACAATCACTGTTTTGAGGGCACAGGAGCTCCAAACAACCAATGGGGTGCACTTGTCGCAGAGGGGGAAGAGAATCCTGGGGCAGGAATTGGCAGGGCTCATTGACAGGGCTTTAAACTGGGTTTGAAGGGGGAAGGGGTAAATAGTCTCCTGCTGGCTGGTGACAAACAGTGGGGCAGCTCACCAGTGGCAGAGGGATGGAGAGGCAGTGAGGGCCCTCATCTTGTCCTGGGGCAAGCCAGGGATGATTCACCAGGGCAGTCTGTGGAAATCAAGAGCAACTGGCACAAGAGGAGGACAGGGCCAGCCCAGCTGAAGTGCCTCTATGCAAATGCACAGAGCTTGGGCAACAAACAGGAGGAATTAAGGGCCACTGTGCTGCTGGGATGCCCTGACATAGTGGCTGTTAGTGAAAACTGGTGGGATGATTCCCATGACTGGAATGTAGGGGTAGATGGGTACAAGCTCATTAGGAAGGACAGGCAGGGAAGGAGAGGAGGAGGCATTGCCCTCTACATCAGTGATCAGTTGGAATCAATGGAGCTCCACCTGGGGCAGGATGATGAGCTGGTTGAGAGTGTGTGGGTTATAATTAAAGGGAAGANGATCTGCTGGCCAAAGTATCATGGGATGAAGCCCTCAAGGGAAAAGGGGCCCAGGACAGCTGGTCAGTATTCAAGGATCACCTCCTCTGTGTCCAGGAGCAACGTATACCAACAAAGAAGAAGGCAGGTAAGAATGCTAGGAGGCCTGCCTGGCTGAGCAAAGAGCTCCTGGACACACTGTCCCACAAAAAGAAATTCTACAAGGAGTGGAAGGGAGGGCAGCTAGAATGG
>VXBP01000729.1:0-83710 GCA_013400115.1 Rhinopomastus cyanomelas | reverse complement strand
GGGTGTGAGCTGGAACAGAGGAGGTTCCACATCAATCTGAGAAGGACCTTCTTCCCCGTGATGGTGACAGAGCCCTGGAAGGGGCTGCCCAGGGGTGTTGTGGAGTCTCCTTCTCTGGAGATGTTTAAAACCCACCTGGATGTGTTCCTGTGTGACTTGGTCTGGGTGATCCTGCTGTGTCAGGGGGGTTGGACTGGATGGTCTTTCGAGGTCCCTTCCAATCCCTGATGTTCTGTGATGAAATGAAGTGGCCACAAAGGAGGCAGTTTAATTGCAAACAAGTCACTTTTCGTTTGAGTCCTTCACTAAAAGCAGCATTTGGCAAATGAAAGGGTCTGCCTGAGGGACCCCATGCAAGAGCACTGGGAATGCAGAGGCCACCAGCCCCCCCCAGCTTGAGGCTGGCTGCAGGGCATTGGGAATGCTGGAGGCCACCAGCCTGTGGATTCACGTGCCAGCTGCTCTACCTGCAGACTTGCTCCCCCAGCTACGCATCAGCACTCACCTGAGGTGGCCAGGTAGGAACTTCACACCCCACCAACACAGAACGAGGGGCAGTGGTTCGAAACCAGAGCAGGGGAGACTGAGACTGGATGTTAGAAAAAAGTTCTTTAATCAAGGTGGGGAGGACAGGCTGCCCAGAGAGGGGACGAGACCCCATCCCTGGAGCCATTCAAGGTCAGGCTTCTTGCTGTAGGTGTGTTGGACAGGATGTCCTTTGGGGGTCCCTTCCAACCCAACACCTTCTGTGGTTCTGTGCAGGCAAGGAACTGGTGATGGTGGTTACCAGCAGGAACGTGAGCTCACAGCTGTGCTCCTCTCAAACAAGACCAGCTCCGTGCTGGGCTCTGCTGGAAGGAGGAGTGTGGGCAGCAGATGGAAGGGTGCTGTCAGCCCCTGCTTGACATCTGGAGAACCTCACTGTCCCCCCCAGCAATTCAAGATGAGTGTAGGGAAACTGGAGGCTGGCCAGTGGATGATTCCAAGCTGTAAGGCACCCTCACTGTAAAGCACTTCCTCCTAACCTCTAGTCCAAATCTCACCTCTTCTAGCCCAAAGCCATTTCCCCTTGTCCCTTTTGGCTGATGCTCTCTCGCTGCATCTGTCTTGGCTCTGCTGCTGTCCAGCTCCTGTGGTGCAGCCACTGCTCTCCAAGGTGTGTGAGCCAAGGAGACACCTTCCTCCCTGCAGGAACAGCAGGGACCTGGGCAGTCTGTGTGCTCAGAGGACACCACTCCAAAGCCACTCAATCACTTCTCACTTCTAAACTGAACTGTTGTAACTTAGCTGCCACCCTGAGGGCACTGCTGTCTTCGAGTGGATGCTGCTCACCCACTCACTCCTGCCCACCAGGACCAGGGCTGGTAGCCAGGAGGTAGCAGCTTATCTTCTACCTGACCCTGGTGATGGGATCTCAGGGGAAGAGAGACTACTCTGAGGAGACCCCATAGCAGCTTCCTTGCTTCCTGAAGGAGTAAGAAGTTGGGGAAGGGCTTTCTACAGAAAGAGTTTGTAGTGATAGGATGAGGGGAGATGTGTTTAAGATGGAAGAGGGGAGGTTTGGATTAGATCTCAGGAGGAAATTCTTCACAGTGAGGGTGCTTGGCCCTGGAACCTGTTACCCAGGGAGGCTGTGGCTGCTCCATCCCTGGAAGTGCTCAGGTGCAGGTTGGATGGGGCTGTGGACCATCTGATCTGGTGAGAGGTGTCGCTGCCCATGGCAGGGGGTGGAACCAGATGATCTCTGAGGTCCCTTCAATATCTAAATATGGTTGAAACTAGATGATCTCTGAGGTCCCTTCAAGCTCTAAATATGATTGAAACTAGATGATCTCTGAGGTCCCTTCAATATCTAAACATGGTTGAAACTAGATGTTTTCTGAGGTCCCTTCCAGCTCTAAACATTCCATGAGCCTACGATGCTCAGCCATCCCTTCCAATTCTAAGTTGAACAACATCAACTATGGGTTAGATTTTGCACAGAAAGGCAGGAAAACATCCATGTGTCCAGTTTTAAAAGGACTAAAAAGCAAACTCTGAACACAAAATAAGGATTAAAAATCGTTCTGTACATGGGAGAGATGTTGATCTACCACACAGCTCCCTCAGTTACTTCTACCATGTGATAGAAACCCACTTGGATGTGTTCCTGTGTGACTGGATCTAGGGGATCCTGCTGTGGCAGGGGGATTGGACTGGATGGTCTTTTGAGGTCCCCTCTGATCCCCAATATTCTGTGATTCTGTGATGCTGCTGTGGCAGGGGGATTGGACTGGATGATCTTTCAAGGTCCCTTCCAACCCCCAATGTTCTGTGGTTCTATGATCCTGCTGTGGCAGGGGGATTGGACTGGATGATCTTTCAAGGTCCCTTCCAACCCCCAATGTTCTATGGTTCTGTGATTCAACCAAAAAAGTCTTCACATGACACATGCTGTGAGTGTCTGCATCTGGGGGTCACCAGCACAGAGTCTGGGGCTCTAGAAACTCACCTCAACCGCTGCCCAGACACAGAAGCTGTTGGTCCATCTACCAGCAGAAATCTCAGTGCTAATGGGAGCGCAGACCCCTCTTGTATCACGAGACCCAAGCTGTGCTCCTCAGCTTGTGCTCATACCATCATGAAGTCACGGCGCGTTGGGTTAGCGATGCTGCCTGCTTGGCTCTGCCGTCTCCCTGCTGCCGCTCTCCCGGCGACGTCGGTCCATTCGCACGGCTCGTGTGGAGGCAGAGCAGTCTCTATGGGGACCTGGCTCAGCCCAAGCCTGCTCTGAGATGTTTTGCCAGGCTGGAGTGAGACACCCTCAGCACGTCCAGCAGGAGTCTTGGCAGCTGCTAGTCGCTGTCTTCCCGCTGACTGGGGTTTGGCTGGATTTCCTGATCAGAAATGAAATCGTTCAGAGCATTGAAACAGAAAGGATTCTGGATTCTTTCAGCAACCTGGACACACAGAGCATCACAGGGCATTAGGGATTGGAAGGGACCTCAAAAGATCATCCAGTCCAATCCCCCTGAGAGGGCAGGATGCCCTAGATCCAGTCACACAGGAACATGTCCAGGTGGGGTGTAAAGTTCTCCAGAGAAGGAGACTCCACAACCCCTTACAAGGAGTGAGAGAGGAAAGTCAAGGCTTTGGTCTCTCCCAGAAACACAATCACAGAACATTAGGAACTGGAAAGGACCTTGAAAGATCATCCAGTCCAATTGAGTGACCACTATCACTTAAAACCCACCTGGATGTGTTCCTGTGTGCCTACTGAGGTTGGAAAAGCCTTCAGAGATCATCCAGCCCAGACCAGGACCTAACATCAGCCCAGCAGGCAGACCAGGCAACTAATGGCCACAGCCAGGATGCCCTTCAACACCTCCAGGGATGGGGACTCCACCACAGCCCTGGACAGTCCAGTCCAGGATCTGATCCCCCTTTCCATCAGGAAGGGCTTCCTAACAGCCAAGCTAACCCTGCCCTGGCAGCTGCAGGCCCTGCCCTCTCATCCTGGTGCTGGCTGCCTGGGAGAAGAGCCTGACCCCCACCTGAGTACAACCTCCTTCCAGGGAGCTGAAGAGAGGGAGAAGGTCCCCCCCCGAGTCTCCTCTTCTCCAGGCTGAACACCCCCAGCTCCCTCAGCCTCTCCTCATCAGCTCTTCCCTCCAGTCCCTTCCCCAGCCTTGTTGCTCCTCTGGACCCCCTCCAGCTCCTCAATCTCCTCCACTTCCAGCTCCCCCAGACAAGATGATCTTTTAGGAGATGCAGCCAAACCTGGACATAAAGGTCCATCAGGCTGGTGCTCCTCTACTTCAGTGCTCTTGCACCCTCTTCCCTAAACGCAGTGGCTCTAACTGGGGGACAGCACTGGGATTGCCCTCCCAGACAGGCAGGGTCCCACTGAATGCAGATCACAGCCATCTGCTGCTGCCCCCCTGCAGGGCAGGACCCCAGAACCTCTGCCTCAGGTCTGATCTTACACGGGGTTGTTGGCAGATGAAGTCACCCGATGACTGCAGACTCTACATTTGCTGCTTGCTCTGGAGGTTAAATCTGCTGATGATGTTCCTAATCTTCTGCAGTTCCCAGTAGCACCCAGTGTTTTTGCTAAAGAATCTGAAATGGGAAGGATTCGTCGGGAACTTGTCTCTGGGTCTGTTGAGTTTGGAAACAGGGAGACTGATGGGGGACCCCATTAATGTTGATTAATATGGACAGGGAGGGGGTCAGGAGGATGGAGCCAGTGGCATCCAAGAGCCAGTGGCATCCAATGATAGGACAAGGGACCCCTAACATCCTATGATCCTATGGGGCAGTGGGTGCGACCTGCAACAGAGGAGGTTCCACATCAATATGAGAAGGACCTTCTTCCCAGTGAGGGTGACAGAGCACTGGAAGGGGCTGCCCAGGAAGGTTGTGGAGTCTTCTTCTCTGGAGATGTTTAAAACCCACCTGGATGTGTTCCTGTGTGACTTGGTCTGGGTGATCTTGGTCTGGCACAGGGATTGGACTGGATGATCTTTCAAGGTCTCTTCCAATCCCTAATGTTCTGTGACTCCAAATGAGAGCTCATATCCCTCGTACCACTCAGGGTTTCATTTCAACCTCACTCTTGCTGATCCAATCCTTTTCTATTGGCAAGTGGAAATGGCTTGAGATTGCCCCAGCCTGTGGGTAACTCTCTGGGAGGCAATAAACACTCCTGGTCCCAGGCCATGCTCTTTACTGGTGACATGGTCCTTCACAAATGCATCTCTACTCCCTTGTCCAACACATTGTCCCTGCTAGGTGATACCTGCTTCCACCTCACACACCCGGTGTGTTTGGGAGACAGGTGCTGACATGAAAAACCTTCTGCTGTCACCTATAAAAGAACCTGCAAGTCAGCCCTGGCCTGCAGCTGCACTAGTGTGACCAGCAGGACCAAGGAGGGGATCCTGCCCCTCCAGTACTGGGGGCAGTTTGGGCACCACAGTCCTGGACATCGAGGTGCTGGAGAGGGGGCAGAGAAGGCAACTGGGCTGGAGAACAGGGTTGATGGGGAGAGGCTGAGGGAGCCTGAGGTGTTCAACCTAGAGAAGAGGAGGTTGAGGGGAGAGCTCCTTGCTCTCTGCAACTACCTGAAGGGAGGCTGGAGTGAGGCGGAGGTTGGCCTCTTCTCCCTAGGGATAGGACCGGAGGAAATGGGGTCAGGTTGTGCCAGGAGAGGGTCAAGTCTTAGGAAAAACTTCTTCTCAGAAAGAGTGGGGAGGCCTTGGAACAGGCTGCCCAGGGAAGGGTGGAGGCACCATCCCTGGAGGGGTTCAACAAAGGGGCAGCCGGGGTGTTTGAGGAGATGGATTAGTGGTTGGGGATAGTAGGGTGGACAAATGGACTTGATGACCTTGAACCCTGATGGTGATTCTGTGATTCTGTGGAAGGGCTTCTGCTGCCCTTGCTTGGAAAATGGAAAATCAACTGCAAAGCAACAGGACTCTTGATCACCAGGACCCTTGATCACCAGGACTGTTGATCATCAGGACCCTTGATCACCAGGACTGTTGATCACCAGGACCGTTGATCACCAGGACCCTTGATCACCAGGACCATTGGTCACCAGGACTGTTGATCACCAGGACCATTGGTCACCAGGCCTGTTGATGCAGTCGCTCTGCCACCTCTGAAAACATGAAGGGACGACCCTTGGACAAGCAAGTCCACCATGATAAAGGAGCCAAACTCTGCCTAGTTACTCTCCCAAAGACAGGCTTCCTGATCCACTAACTTGCCAGTTTGTCTTTTCCACAGTCCTCTGAACCTGTCTGGCTCTAACTAATCTTGCAGGTCTAACTGGCAGCTCTCCCAGGGCTTGCACCCTGCATTTCCAAAGGAGAAGCACCTTCTCCCAGCCCCTCCAGCCTCAGGTTGGTTCAGACACCAGAGATCTTTCAATGAAGAGTCTCTCTGAGTTTATAACAGAAAGGGTTGGCTTTAGGTGATAAAATCCTGGGCTTTCCATTCTGCTCCCATTCCTGTGTCTCGTAGTCTCCCAGTTTTCCTGCAGTGACCCCGTGAAGAAGTAGAAATCAGACATTTTCACTGATCCTTGAAGAAGGTTGTGGGGGCTTCACACGGCTCCAGTGGAGCCACCCAAATCCACTGCTCCTCATCCCTCTCCTCCCACTGGAGACAGCTGCAGAGCAGAGCTTCATCTCAGCATCTCAGCTTCATCTCTCCGGCAGCGGCACGTTTGCAGCAGAGGTTTTGCTGCAGGGGTCTGAGTTGAGGTGAAGTGGGTCTGCTGCTCCTCGGGCTACAGCAGCAGACCAGGGCATCGACCTCAGCTGGAACATCTGCAGTCCATCAGATGATTCCCATCATCTGCAGGTGGACAACAGCAGAGTCCAGAGCTACCTGCAAACCTCACAGATCTCTTTGCTTGTAGGGTTTCAACCCCCAGCCCCACTTGGTCCAATAGAACAGATTCATGTTGATAAATACATGAAGGGTGGGTGTCAGGAGGATGGAGCAGCCCCTTCCAGTGCTCTGTCACCCTCACCGGGAAGAAGCTCCTTCTGATATTGATGTGGAACCTCCTCTGCTCCAGCTCACACCCGCTGCCCCTCGCCCCATCACTGGGTGCCCCTGAGCAGAGCCTGTCTCCATTGCTAGAGGTTCTCTACTGTCCTTTTAAATTCCACTTCTCAGGCTGTGTGTGCTCTGGCCTCATCACCTTTGGTAACAACCAAACCACCTCTTGGAAGCTTTTCATTCAACCCTTCTGCTCGAGCAGCAGTTTGTGCAGTGCATTGGGTTAGAGTTATCTGCACCAGCTGCAGCTACCTGAGTATTTTGACTTTTTATTTCTTTCTGCTCATTTTTTCCTGTAAATCTCCCTAAAAACAAGATCTTTAGAAACCAGGATTTCCTTTGTGGGTTTTGTGGAGCCTGGCCCCTTGCTTGGTTAAATGAGGAAGCTGAAAGAGTTGGGGAGCCCTTACAAGGAGAGAGCCTTCCCCTCAAACTGGGGCAACAGTGGTGCAAAGTTCAGGATCATGGTTCTGGGGAATTAAACCCCTGAAGGAGCCTCAGCCCAGGTTGGCTGGGGCTGAGTCTGCAGTCCTCACCACCTTATCATGAACAATGGTCTCAGAGCTTGGGGGCAACCCTTATCCAGCCATTGATCAGATAAGTGGGAGCTTGCACAAAGGCTCTGCAAGGAGAATTAGGAGCAGCCAGACAAGAGGGAGTCACACTGGTGACAGCACTATCATCCCATCCTGAGGATCAGCCTTTTTGTCCTAGAGGACACAGCAAAGTCTTCCCAGATGTTCAGGAGTGATGTTGCTCCATCTAGTGCAGCTGTTCCCAGAGGATTTCTTACAGGGAACTGCTTGAAGGAGGCCAGCACAGAGCCACAAGGATGATTCAGGTTGTTCAGCATGAGGAGGAGAAGGCTCTGGGTGGGGAGGGTCCTTATAGTGACCTTCTGACCACTGAAAGAGGCCTCTCAGAAGGCTGGGGAAGGCTGTTCCCAAGGGAAGGGAACACTAGGATGAGGGGTCCTGGTTTGAACCGGCAAAAGGGCAGAGTGAGGTTGGAGAGGAGGAGAAAGTTGTTGAACCTGAGGGTGGTGGATCCCTGGAAGAGGCTGCCCAGAGATGGGGTGGAGGCCCCATCCCTGGAGCCATTCAAGGTCAGGCTGGATGAGGCTCAGGTCAATCTGATCCGAGAAGCAATGGCCCTGCTTGGTGCAGGGGGGTTGGACTGGATGCCCACTGGAGGTCCCTTCCAACCCAACACATTCAGTGATTCCATGATGAAGGAAGTGGAGCATCTCCCTGATGAGGAAAGGTTGAGGAAACTGGGTTTCTTGAGCTGGGAGGGGACTGAGGAGTGACCCTCCATTAACGTTTATAAATATGGAAAGGGTGAGAGTCAGGAAGATGGAGCCAGGCTCTGCTCAGGGGTGTCCAGTGATAGGACAAGGGGCAGTGGGGACAAGCTGGAGCACAGGAGGCTCCACATAAACATCAGGAAAAACCTTTTCCTTGTGAGGGTGACAGAGCCCTGGAAAGGTCTGCCCAGAGAGGTGATTCATAGAACACCAGGTTGGAAGGGACCTCATGGATCATCTGGTTGGACTCTCCTCCTCTGGAGACCTCAAAACCTACCTGGATAAGTTCCTGTGTGACCTGCTCTAGGAGATCCTGCTCTGGCAGGGGGATTGTACTGAAGGATCCTTCAAGGTCTCTCCCAGCCCCTGACATTCTGTGATTCTGAGTGACAACAGGATTGTTTCTGAGGATAGAAGAGCCTGCAGTGGGTTCATTCCAGCAGGCAGACGAGCACCACGCAGCTGCCAGAGGGATGGAGGCAGAATCAGAAGGGAAAAGCTGCAGAGACTGAGATAAAGAAGGTTTAAGAGATCAAGGAAAGGCTGCACACAGCAGCAGAGCAAAGCATCAGTGCTTCCCATCATCAGGGAGGTGTTCAGCCACATCCAGGAGAGCCTGGCTCCATCACAGCTGGGAAGACAACCACCGGCGTTAGTCCTTCAGCCTGATGGTCCAGAGCTAACCTTCCTCTCAGGAAACCCCATATCCCATCACTGCTGGAATCACAGAATCATAGAATCATCAGGGATTGGAAGGGACCTCGAGGGATCATCTAGTCCAATCCCTCTGCCACAGCAGCACCACCTAGACCAAGTCACACAGGAGCACATCCAGGTGGGAATCTGCACATAATGGGCAAAGCCAGCTTTCACCCTTGGTCCTCATGGAATCTTGTGTCCAGCTCTGGGTCCCCCAGTTCCAGAAGGACACAGAGCTGCTTGATAGAGTCCAGCACAGAGCCACAAAGAGGAGGGGAGCATCCCCCTGCTGAGGAAAGGCTGAGGGAGCTGGGGCTCTTGAGCTTAGGGGAGACTGAGTGGTGACCCCATGAATGTCTAGAAATATGGGAAGGGTGGGTGTCAGGAGGATGGAGCCAGGCTCTTTTCAATGTCATCTAGTGACAGGACAAGGGGCACTGGGTGTGAGCTGGAACTGAGGAGGTTCCACATCAATCTGAGAAGGACCTTCTTCCCAGTGAGGGTGACAGAGCCCTGGAAGGGGCTGCTCAGGTGCGTTGTGAAGTCTCCTTCTCTGGAGACATCTAAAACCCACCTGGAGTGTTCCTGTGTGACTGGATCTAGGGGATCCTGTCGTGGTGGGGAGATTGGACTGGATGACCTTCAGAAGTCCCTTCCAGTCACTAACATTCTCTGTGTGTTCCCCTGCACACCTGAGACTACTTGTACAGGAGGCAGGCCACCAGCTGCCTTCACCTCTGGAGCAGATGCAGCATGCCTGGTTGGTTCAGTGTCTTCTGCAATGGCCACCACAGTTTGCACTTCACATCTTCCCAGCAGCCATGCAGAGAGGACAGTGTCACCACGATAAAGCCTCCAGGACTAATTAGAGGTCTGGTTTCCAGAGGAGGCAGTTTGGCTGCTCCAAGCTGTAGCTGCCACAGAGCATTTTTAGGATGCAGTTCCTCCAGATGAGACAGGACGAGGTGCCTCAGTTCTTGGGCAGAGCCAAGCTCAGTGCAGACCATGGCAGGCACCACCTGCTCCTAGGCCAGGGCATGTCCTCCTTGGGGTAACCTCAGGCTATTTGTTGAGGAATCACCCCTGATACCTTCATTCCTGGCCTCAGGGCACAGCAAAAGGCTCTCTGAAGGGAGGCAGCTCAGGCACCTCCCTGAGATCACATCCCAGCTCATGAGACAGCTGTGGGGTGCAGGAGGGCTCACCCATGTGTTCAGAAGGGTGTTCTCACAGCACCTGAGCACGGCCAGATGGCTTTCAATGCCAGGCTGGTGGCTCATGGCTATCTATTATTGGCACTAACTATTACTGAGGTTGGCCACCTCCAAAGCGACACCCCAAACTGGAGGCATGTGGAGAGGGCTTGGCTGACTGATGGGGAATGATCAGCACCCCGGCTGGCCTGAGTGGAGAAGTGTCTCTTCCTTCCTTCAATTCCTGTGATGATCCATCCTGGACTGAGTGTCCCATCACTGGGATGATGATGCCCCATCTTTCCGGGTAGGAAATGTTTCCCTCTGTTGGTGCCAGCTTTGGGGAAGGAGGCAGGAGAGGAAGGTGAACCCATATAAACATCAGGAAAAGCTTTTTCACCGTGAGGGTGACAGAGCTGCCCAGAGAGGCTGTGGAGTCTCCTCTGGAGAAGCTCAAGCCCAGCCTGGGTGCAGCCCTGTGTGACCTGTCCTAGGGGATCCTGCTCCGGCAGCGGGGTTGGACTGGGTGATCTTTCAAGGTCACTTCCAACCCCCGACGTTCTGTGGCTCCGTGACTCCGCAGCTCCGTGGGCTGCGGGTGTGCCGGTGGGTGCCTCACGGGCAGGACCGGCAGCGGGAGGGACGGCGACGGGGCAGCAGCCCCGCAAACCCCGCGGTCGCGGTCGCGGTCGCGCCGGGTGCCGATGCGAGCCCACAGCCCCACCGGGACTCCCTGGTTTGGAGCAAACAAGCCCCCAAAACACATGTCAGCCCCTCTCTTTGCAGGGACGGGGGGGTTTTCTTGCAGCACTGAAGATCCTTCTGTGTTTACTGCGGTCGCAGCCTGGGAGCCTCCATTTGCATATGCAAATCACACGCGTTAATGCTAATTCCCGGGCGGATAATGTCAGCGCAGCCCCTGCTCCTCTCCCATGGCAAATCACCGATTGTGCTCTGCGAGCCGAGAGTGACACCGCTTTGAGCGGGCACCGCCGCGCACGACGGGGCGATCTGGTGCCGGGAACAAAGCGGGAGCCCGGCCCCTGGGCGCTCGCCCTCCTCAGCAGCTTCCCTCAGGCTGCGTTCGCCAGGGAGAGAGGGAGACTCTTCTCCCAAGCCCTGCCCACCCCCCCCTCCTCCTTCATCCTTCCAGCGTTTGCTGGCAGATAACCCAGGGCTGAGCTGCGTGCGATGCCCAGACAAAAGGGTGGAGGCAGATGCCAAATCACTTGCCAGCCCATGACAGAGCCCTGAGTCACCCAAACGGGAGCAGGGCTCCCAGAACGGGCTCCGCTCACAAAGGTGCTGTTGCTGCAGCAACACTAATCCACGCGCCCGTGGGCAGGGGGATAACGCGGGGCCGCCACGGCAGAGCCGCCCGCTCGACGCCGCGCTCAGACGGGGGGGAACTGGGGTGAACCGGGGGGATCTGCTCGCTGTGGCGCGGGGGCTCCTCAGGCAAAGGGCTTCAGGCAGTAGAGGGAACGGGTCTGGGTGCAGGTGAAGGGTCCAGGTCTGACCCTGCTCCCTGCTCTCTGGCTGGGCAAACCCAAAAACCACGTGAGGGGGGACTGGACAGGGCTTCCTTCGTGGTCTGGTCTTCTGCACAGGGCCACCTGAAGCTCCAAGACCTCAGCTGGACTCAGCATCACATCCAGAATGACCTGAGGAGCATTCAGCCCTGTCCCCAGTTCCTCCTGAGCAATCACAGACCCATAGAATCACAGAGTCATAAAATCATTAGGGATTGGAAGGGACCTCAAAAGATCATCTAGTCCAACCCCCCTGACACAGCAGGATAACCCAGACCAAGTGGCACAGGAACACATCCAGGTGGGTTTTAAATGTCTCCAGTGGAGGAGACTCCACAACCCACCCTGGACAGCCCCTTCCAGGGCTCTGTCACCATCACGGGGAAGAAGGTCCTTCTCAGATTGATGTGGAACCTCCTCTGTTCCAGCTCACACCCGTTGCTCCTTGTTCTATCATTAGATGACACTGAGCAGAGCCTGGCTCCATCCTCCTGACACCCACCCTTCACATATTTATAGACATTAATGAGGTCACCCCTCAGTCTCCTCTCCTCTGAGCTCAAGAGACCCAGCTCACTCAGCCTTTCCTCATAAGGGAGGTGCTCCACCTCCTTCATCCTCCTTGCCCTACGCTGGACTCTCTCCAGCAGCTCCATGTCCCTCTTGAACTGAGGGGCCCAGAACTGGACACAACACCCCAGATGTGGTCTCACCAGGGCAGAGTAGAGGGGGAGAAGAACCTCTCTCAATCTGCTAACCACCCCCATTCTGATCCACCCCAGGATGCTGCTGGCCTTCTTGGCCACAAGAGCACACTGCTGGCTCATGGTCATCCTGGTAGCCATCAGGACCCCCAGTTCCCTTTCTCCTATGCTGCTCTCCAACAGGTCAGTCCCCAGTCTATACTGGTCCCTGGGGTTGTTCTTTCCCAGGTGCCAGACTCTCACCTTGACCAAGTCACACAGGACCACGTCTTTGTCACCATAGAGCTTAGCATCCTCCTCCTCTAGCTGCCTCTACCAGAGCGGCCACTGTCCGCAGGCTGAGGACCACCATGGCAGAAACCACAGCCAGACACAGACCTTGCAGGGAGGACAAGGGACAAACCCCTCCGTGCAAAGCCAGAGAGAGCTCTGTACTGGGACCATGGGGCTCATTCCTGTTGGCTCGGGCAGCCCTTTGCAGACAGGCACAGGCTGGATTTGGAGACCGGAGCGCTAGAGGCTCTGCAGCCAGCGTGGGCCACTTGCCTTCTCCTTTGAAACCTGTGCCTTTGCGTGCCGCTGGCCCGAGCTCCCACTCAGCAGCCATTGTCCTGCCCTCTTCTGCCGGGCAAGAAGTCTTAATCTTCCCCTGCTCCTCCTCACTGTAACTGGATAATCTCTCAGAAGTGCTTCCAATAGACTGATCAAACTGTCAGCACAAGCCACCGCCCCAGCCCACTGCCACCGCTCTTTTGTGCCCTTTCCTGTTTAACATCCTACTTACCACCAGAGAGGAGGCTTGACGCCCTCCAGCCGCTGCACCGTGGGCTCCCGGCTGGACGAGCCAGCACACGCCTGCCCAGGGCTTGACGAAGGCACCAGAAGCACCGGCCCGTCCTCAGCTTGCCCAGGAGGGAGCCCGCAGACAACCCCCAGAGCCTGGCTGCCGAGTGATCCAGCTGCACAAGCCAGGGCGCTGCCCTCCTTCCCCTCGGACGCCGAACGACGGAGGCGACGGCTGCAGCCTGACGGAGGCACCGCTGCGGACGCCGGCCCGCAGCCTGCAGGAGCTCCGCCGACCGCTGAGCGGCTGCCACACCTGCTGCTAGGCAAGTCACAGCTGTGGCCAGTAGGACATTTACGCTGCGAGTCCGGAGGAGATGCCTTTACACCAGCAGAAAAATGGTGGCCTTTGCTGAGAGCTGCTAGCCCAGCACCAGCAGTGTCCTGGGCTGCTGCATGTGGGTTTGGCCAACCCAGTGCTCTGTGCTCATCCCAGTCCAGTGCTGTGAGCTCATCCCAGCCCAGTGCTCTGTGCTCATCCTGACCCAGTGCTCTGTGCTCATCCCAGCCCAGTGCTCTGTGCTCATCCCAGTCCAGTGCTGTGAGCTCATCCCAGCCCAGTGCTCTGTGCTCATCCTGACCCAGTGCTCTGTGCTCATCCCGACCCAGTGCTCTGTGCTCATCCCAGCCCAGTGCTCTGTGCTCATCCCAGCCCAGTGCTCTGTGCTCATCCCAGTCCAGTGCTGTGAGCTCATCCCAGCCCAGTGCTCTGTGCTCATCCTGACCCAGTGCTCTGCGCTCATCCCAACCCAAATATGCTCAGTGGAGGAGGATTCTGTGGCTGGTCAACACATGGACTCAGTCTGGTGCTGGTGTGACTTGTGACTCCCCAGGAAAACCAGTCCAGCAGACAGAACCTGGGAATTAGCCCACTCCCACCACATAGGAAGCAGCAGACATTATCTACAAAATTCAGGCATTTGAGAAGGGAAATGTGACACAAATTACTTAGTAGGTCAGTGGGAGATTAAAGGAGACACATTCAGGCTTTAGATGTTAAGAAACCAACCAGAAGATCCATATTTAACCCCTGCTTTCAGCTAAGAAACCACCACTAAACCTGCAGGATCTGGAGGCACTTCATGGAGGGAATGGGGGAACCCACCTCCCCCTGACAACAGTGACATTTTTTAGGGGTGGAGGTGGAAAAGCACAAAGAGGATGGTCCTCTTTAGGAGGGATGCTCATAGAACAGTTTAGGCTGGAAGGGACCTTGAAGATCCTCTGGTTCCAACCCCCCAGATCAGCTCTGGGCAGGTCCACCCACACTCAGCAGAGCAAGCTCCTCCCCAGGTACTGCCTTCCACACCCACCTTGATGCTTCCTCAAGTCTCATCCTGGATTCTTCCTCCTCTGGCTTTCCCCATTGTGCTGTACCACTGCACCCACTAAGCTCCTTCCCGTTCATGTCTCCCTGGGATTAGATGCTCAGAGTTTAACTTAATCCAGACTCTGCCAGACTGTCTCCAGGACAAGCCCCTTCCTGCCTTCTCTGCCATCCACCACCCATCTACTTGCTGGCTCTTCATCTCCTTGCTGCAGCCTCTCAGCCAGACCCACCACCCGGCTTCAGCGCCCACTGAAGGTGCCATCTGGGCCAAGCCTTGTTGAGCCCTTGGGAAACTGGCTGGGGACACCCATCCCAGGGACCTCAGAAGAAACTGGCCTGTCTGCTCCAGGAAAACTAGCTGGACCCACCCTGGCACTGGTGTCAGTAACCGAGCCACGGGGCCACACAGACCTTGGAAGAGACCTACAAGTGCCTTCATCCAGCCCAACCATCAATGATCCCACTGTTCAATCACCCCTTTGACCTTCAGGGGTCAATGTGGGGCACCTGGGAGGGCCTCACTCCTTCCTTTTTCCAGCAAGACTTGAGGAGGAGACAGTTTAGAGAGGTCTTTCCAGATGGCCTCATGACCACTGCCAGAAGCTGCAGACCCACCAGTTCAGGAGAGCAGGGCCACCAGCCTCCCCAGACTTCACGTGTCCACAGCTGAGCCCTCATCCCCCTTCAACCAGGCAGACCCACATGTTACAGCTCCCTTCCAAGGCTGCGTCCTGCCCAGTCCAGCCAACACGTAAGGAGTTTACAAAGAACAAGTAGGACCAGAGGGAAATGGGGTCAGCTTGATGCAGGGGAGGGTCAGGTTGGATCTCAGGAAAAACTTCATCCCACAAGAGTGGGGAGGCCTTGGGACAGGCTGCCCAGGGAGGGGCTGGAGGCACCGTCCCTGCAGGGGTTAACAAAGGGGCAGCCAGGGAGAAATCACCACTGGGATGTGGAGTCACAGCAGAACGTGCTGGGTTGGAAGGGACCCCCAAAGGGCATCCAGTCCAACCCCCCTGCACCAAGCAGGGCCAGCATTCATCACATCAGGTTGCCCAGAGCCCCAATCAGCCTGGTCTTGAAGGGCTCGAAGGATGAGGCCTCCACCCTGTCTCTGGGCAGCCTGTCCCAGGGATCCCCCACCCTCAGATTCAGCAACTTGTTCCTCCTGTCCGGCCTCACTCTGCCCTTTTCCAGCTTCAAACCAGGACCCCTCATCCTATCGTTCCCTGCCCTTGGGAACAGCCTTCTGACAGCCCCTTTCAGGGGTTGGAAGGTCGCTGTAAGGTCCCCCCAGAGTCTTCTCCTCTTCTGGCTGAGCAACCCCAACTCTCTCAGCCTGTCCCCAGGGCAGAGGGGCTCCAGCTCTCCAAGAGGCATCTCTCCTTGTCTCCTTCTGGTGCAGCTGGAGGATTTCTAACTGGCTGGTCAATCTCTGAACAACACAGGGTGACCATCCTACTCTTTGCAAGACCCTCCCTAGGGCACTGCCCCACCACTGGGAAGGTCTCTCTGTCCTGAGGGGCTTGAAAAGGATTAACCCTTCCTGGAAGAGGCTGCTGGAAGAGCAGATAGGACACAGCTCACACAGGGAGTCTCCACTGGGTTCCATGGACTACATAAAAATCACCAAGGACCTGGAGGACCTGAAACACACTGAGCTGCCCTTCTGGGAGGGCTTCCACCTATTTCTAAGCAGTCCCAGGTTGGGGAGCAACTCCTAGGAGAGCTTTTGCCTCCGTGAAGGTTTTAGGAAGGTTCCTAGCCCTTAGGTCTGGCTCAATTGAGGAAGAATTTGGACTGGACAGAAGCTGGTCTTGTGGGCTGCTGGCTTTTGTGCAGAGCATCTCTTGAACCCCGTTTGATGAAGTTCATGAGGTTCTTTTCCAACACAGCCACAGGGGGAAAGAGTCCTCTTGTTCGAGAGGTCACATCCTGCTCGTGTGTAAAGTCTACAGAGCTTTCTCTGGGCTGTGAGGGGATGCTGGTTGTGAGGAGATGCTGGTTGTGAGGGGATGTTGGCTGTGAGGGGATGCTGTTTGTGAGGGGATGCTGGTTGTGAGGGGATGCTGGTTGTGAGGGGATGCTGGGCTGTGAGGGGTGCTGGCTGTGAGGGGATGCTGGTTGTGAGGGGATGCTGGGCTGTGAGGGGATGCTGTTTGTGAGGGGATGCTGGTTGTGAGGGGATGCTGGTTGTGAGGGGTGCTGGTTGTGAGGGGATGCTGGGCTGTGAGGGGATGCTGGGCTGTGAGGGGATCTCTCTGCCGACGAATTTGGCACTGGAGAGGTCATCACCCACCTTGGCTCTGAGTTGACCTCTCCTGACAGCTGCTCCCCCAGCTGCAGCTCCTTGCAGGTCCTCTTCGAGATCCACCATCCCCAGGGGTTACTGGGAGCAGACTGAGCGGCTCCAGGTGCCTCCATGCAGACAGTCTCTCTGTACCCTCAAAGGACCAGTGATGCCCTCAAGTGAAGAAGCCTTTCTCACATCAGCAACCCTCAGTGGGAAGTCTCTTGTTCCCGTAGGAAATCCCTGATCTCCAGTCCTTTGTCTCTCTGGACCATCCATTCCCCTTGGCTCAGCAAATTCCCCCTGGGCATGATGGTGTGGGCAGGACCACCAGTCCCAGCCAGTTCCCCAGCCCTCATGCTCTCCTCTGTCCCTTGCAGGTCCCTCGCTCTAGGCCAGCAGTACAGCTCTCTGGGCTCCCAGCCCATCCTCTGCGGTTCCATCCCCGGCCTCGTCCCCAAGCAGCTCCGCTTCTGCCGCAACTACATCGAGATCATGCCCAGCGTGGCCGAGGGGGTGAAGCTGGGCATCCAGGAGTGCCAGCACCAGTTCCGGGGCCGTCGCTGGAACTGCACCACCATCGACGACAGCCTGGCCATCTTCGGGCCAGTCCTGGACAAGGGTAAGCAGTGGGGCTGGGGGAGCGGGACCACCAGGAGGGGTAGAGCGGCCACGTCTTGACCTGGCCTTTGGAGACACCACGAATCTCTACTGGGAACACACTGGGAGACTGTCCGAGGTCTCCACTTCCAACCCGAACTTCTCCAGCTTCTTCTTTCCAACTGTTTTGGGGTGTTGCATCAAAAGGGTGTCGTCAGGGTCTGTTCCTGTCTCAGGAGCTCTCAGCAGGAAGGAGAAGGTCTGGCCCCAAGCCCGCTCATCTCAGGCTCCATCCTCCCTGCCCAAGACAGGCAGCACTTTACCAGCAGCCAGAGGAAAAACTAAGGAGAGGGGTCATGGTCAGGGTCTGTGGGGTTGAGACAGGTCCTTTGAGGCATCATCCACTGTGCACCCCAGGAGGCCAGTGGGCAGATGTCTCCCCGCCAGTGAGCAGCCAGGGCTGGAATCCACGGTCCTGGTCAGGCTCAGCTGGGATTCCAATCTGTCCTCTCCCGTGAGACCCTGAAATGGTCGGGACCGAGAACAAAAGGGGGCAGAATGAAGGGAGTTCCCCTCTCCTCTCCTCATACAGCCACAGTCTGCTGCTCTTCATCACCTCCTTCCAAAGGGCCACCTCTCTAGACCCACTGGACCGGGCACAGTGGAAGCACCTTGGTGAGGCACAATGTGACCTCAGCCAGGTCACAGCCTGGGCTCTGAGAACAGTCAGGTGTTGGGTCCCAAACAGCTGGGCACCAGTGCCACCAGTCTGCAGCCACATATGGTCTGAAAGGAGGCTGCTGGAGGACTCTGCTCCCCATCCCATGGGATAGGATGACCTATCCTGTGACTCAGATGCCCAGTTAGCAAACCAAGACCTTGGATTAAAAACATTCCCATGAAAACAAACCAAAGGGGGGATACGAACCTCCCTCCCCTTCTCTCCATCCCATCCCATGGATTTTGTTGACTTGGTATCAAGTTCAGCTTGAAAACCCAGCTGGCCATCTAGGGGATCCTGCTCTGGCAGGGGGATTGGACTGGATGATCTCTCAAGGTCCCTTCCAACCCCTAAGGTTCTGTGATTGAACAGAAATTCTTCCCAGTCACATGCTGGAAGTGGGAATCTTACAGCAGAACCTTCAACAAGCTGGAGGGATTAGGGCTGAGAATCAGGACCTCCTGTCCCTCGTCCTATCACCAGATGACACTGAGCAGAGCCTGGCTCCATCCCCCTGACACCCACCCTTCACATATTTATCAGCATCAATGAGGTCACCCCTCAGTCTCCCCTTCTCCAAGCTCAAGAGACCCAGCACCCTCAGCCTTTCCTCATAAGGGAGGTGCTCCTCTTCCTTCATCACCCTCCTAACAGCAGTTTCCTAAAACACCAGGAACATATTTGTGTGAAAATGACTCATTTGGGGCAAAGAGCAAATCTGGGCTGTAAAATCCCATCGGAGCTCTAAGAGGGACCCCGAGCCCCCTTCCCTGGTGCCTTTGCTGCGTTTGCCATCGACTAACCTGCCGGCCCGCACCTCACCGCCCCGGCACGGCACGTCCCGAGCTCCAGTCCTCACACAACACCAGGGTTTCCATGTCCTTCAGAGCAGCCCTAACTCCCAGCATTAAAACTGGAAGCACGCTGCGCCGGAGTCGCTGCAGCACCCGGGCACTGGAAGTCTCTGGCCACCACGGCCACCACGTCTGTCAGCACCAAAGCACTCAGAACCTGGATCCGAACCAGCCGCCCCGTCAGGAGCGGGACAAGCTCTGAATTCATGAAGTGGGTTGTGGGACCCCTTTGGGCTGCGGGGACACGTCTCGGCACCCCAGTGCACTCGGGGCTGACAACAAGGTGACCCACAGCTCTGAGAGTCTTCTGACCGATGGAGGAAGATCATTGAGTGCAGGCTGAGACGGTTGGGGTTGCTCAGCCTGGAGAGGAGAAGGCTCCAGGGGGACCTTCTAGTGACCTTCCAGTCCATGAAAGGGGCTTCTCAGAAGGTTGGGGAAGGCTGTTCCCAAGGGCAGGGAACGATAGGATGAGGGGTCATGGTTTGAAGCTGGACAGGAGGTCTTGGGGAATCCCTGGAACAGGCTGCCCAGAGTGGTAGTGGAGGCCCCATTGCTGGAGCCATTCAAGCTCAGGCTGGATGGGGCTCTGGGCAACCTGGTGTGGTGAGTGCTGGCCCTGCTTGGTGCAGGGGGGTTGGACTGGATGGTCTTTCAAGGTCCCTTCCAATCCCTAATGTTGTGTGACTCTGAGATTCTGTGATCAGATCCCATCTCACTTCTCTAACAGCTCAGGAAAGTCTCCAGAGGATTGAAGTGCCCCCGTTTGGGAGCTACTGAACCCCGACCCCACCCCAGGCCCTGCCTTGACCGACTCAACTTCCTCCCATGTCCCCTACTCAGGACCCAGACTCATGAGGTTTTTGCCTCAAACCCTTTGGCAGCTGTAGCTGGGGAAGGTTTGATTTCCTCCAAACCTTGAGCTACAGCCTCAAGTGGTGCCAGGAGAGGGTCAGGCTGGGCATCGGGAGAAATCTCATCCCTGGCAGAGTGCTCAGGGGTTGGAACAGGCTGCTCAGGGAGTGGGGGAGTTGCCATCCCTGGAGGGGTTCAAACACCGTGGCCCTGGGGGACAGGGTTTAGTGGGCAAGGTGGGGTTGGGGTGATGGTTGGGCTGGATGATCCTGTAGGTCTCTTCCAACCCAAATGATTCTGTGATTCCCAGGGCCAGTGATCACCTTCCTACCGCGACTCTTTCGCAGGGTTTTCCTTCTGACCTGAGCTGCAGGAGAGGAAAAAGCAACCAAACCCCCAAATCCAACCCCAGAACGTGGGGTAAGATCATGTTTTTACAAGCAAATTCCCCGAGATGATTTATACTGCAGGTGTGAGGCTGCGGCAAGGAGGGAAGAAAAACCTGCTTCACCCCCCTCCCCACTCCCTCCCTTTTCTTTTTCAAGTAGGGTCAGTTTTTATAAAGAGACAACAGTCTCCTTCGGCCAAGTCCTGCCCCAGAGCCAAGGCTGAGCCAAGAGCTGTGAGGGTGAGGGCTGCCATCTCTGGGTTGCTGCGAAGGTCCATGGTTTGGGTTAAAGCACAGTGCCAGGAAGAGCTGGTTGGGAGCACACGGGGCAGGAAGGCACCTGGGGGCTGACTCTACGGCTGGAGAAGGGGTCTTGGAGGCTCAGACGGGGCTGGATCTTCAGGAGTGACTTTGAAAGAGCCTCTGTGAGTTTATCTCCTCACATTTGCCACTTGGTCTAGGTGATCTCTTGGGTACCTTCCAACCCCTAACATCCTATGATCCTATGATCCTATGATCTCTGGAGGTCCCTTCCAATCCCTAATGGTCTGTGATTTCCAGGGGAACTGCTCCTTCCCTGCCTCCTCACACCACTGCTGCCCTTTGCTCTCATAGAGCCACTAAGGGTAGAAGAGACCTCCAAGATCATGGAATCATAGGATGTGTTGGGCTGGAAGGGACCTCCAAAGGGCGTCCAGTCCAACCCCGCCCTGCACCAAGCAGGGCCATCTCTAACCGGACCAGGTTGCCCAGAGCCCTGTCCAGCCTGACCTTAAATGGCTCCAGGGATGGGGTCTCCACCTCCTCTCTGGGCAGCCTGTTCGAGGGATCCCCCACCCTCAGGTTCAACAACTTCTTCACCCTGCCCAGCCCCACTCTGCCCTTTTCCAGACTCAAATCATGACCCCACGTCCTACAGTTCCCTGCCCTTGGGACCAGCCTCCCGCAGCCCTTCTGACCTCACATCCAACCTAAATCTCCCCAGCTCCAGTTTCAAACCATTGCCCCTCGCCCTGTTCCTGCACACCCTTGTGAACAGCCCCCCTCCAGGCTTCCTGTAGCCCCTTCGGCTACTGGAAGGCTGCTGTGAGGCTGAAACGAGGCTGCTTCTCCTCTCCAGGCTGAACAACCTCAACGCTCTGGTCCCCAGGGAGATGCTCCCGTTCTCTGATCATTACAGTGGCCTCCTCTGAACCCACTGCAAGAAGCCCCCATCCTTCTCGGGTGCAGTCGAGCCCTTCCCTCTCCAGGAAGGTGCCACCAGCCCCGCAGGAAGGTTCCCCTCCAGCCCAGCCGGGCTCCAGCGCTGCCGGGCGCCCGGGCCAGGTGCAGCGGAGGCAGCTGGTCCGGGGCTGCGCTCGGGGGTCCCTGTGCGCCCGGCTAAGCCCCTGCCACGGGCTGTGAAAAGGCAGAGCCGCTCCACGATAACCCGGAGCCTTTCTCAGCCGTGACACCCGCAGTCATTTGCATCTAAACGGGGGTGCGTGGGATCAGGGGCCGTCTTGATACGAGCTCGGCGGCTTAAAGGCAGCGGGAGAGGAGGGGCCGGGGGCTGCGGGGAGGGAAAGGAGGGAAGGGGAGAGAAAAATAAGCTTAGACCGATGAGAAAGAGCTAAGCTTCCTCCCCTACTGTGAGGCAGGGCGAGCGGTACCGTCCCGGCGCCGCAGCCGTTTCAACTGGCGGCCGCATTCACACGCCCTTTCGCCACCGCGAGCCGGAGCCGGGGGGCTGGGGAGCCCCTTCAATAGGGATTTCCCAGCCGGGCTGGCGGGCGCGGAGGGTGACGGCAGGACAGGGGAACATTGCCCCGTTGCTACGCGGAGCTCCTGGGGAATGCCAGCGCTCTGTGCCGTGGGTACGCTGGCCGGCGGAAACATTCGGCTTTATGCTGGTAATGGAGTGTGACCCGGGGCGAACAAAGGCGGATTGAGCGGCCCAGCAGGTACCGGGCCCGGCCGGGACGCGGCGCGGGGCTGCCCTGTCAAGGCGGCGCTAATCCGCCCGCGCCGGCCCCTCCCCGGCTTCTGGGAACGCGGCTCCCGCATCGCGTCTCTGGGAAACGACCCCGGCTGCGAGCCCCGACCTGCGGTAGGGTCTGCGGACCTGCGGTAGAGAGTTTCCAGACCTGGGGTAGACAGTTGGCAGACCTGGGGTAGAGAGTTTGAAGACCTGAGGCAGTTTCTGGCCCAGGGGTAGAGAGTTTGGAGACCTAGGGTAGAGTTTGGAGACCTGGAGCAGATATGGGGTAGAGTTTGCAGACCTAGGGTAGAGTTTGCAGACCTGGGGTAGAGTTTGTAGACCTGGGGTAGAGAGTTTGCAGACCTGGGGTAGAGANGTGAGGGCTGCCATCTCTGGGTTGCTGCGAAGGTCCATGGTTTGGGTTAAAGCACAGTGCCAGGAAGAGCTGGTTGGGAGCACACGGGGCAGGAAGGCACCTGGGGGCTGACTCTACGGCTGGAGAAGGGGTCTTGGAGGCTCAGACGGGGCTGGATCTTCAGGAGTGACTTTGAAAGAGCCTCTGTGAGTTTATCTCCTCACATTTGCCACTTGGTCTAGGTGATCTCTTGGGTACCTTCCAACCCCTAACATCCTATGATCCTATGATCCTATGATCTCTGGAGGTCCCTTCCAATCCCTAATGGTCTGTGATTTCCAGGGGAACTGCTCCTTCCCTGCCTCCTCACACCACTGCTGCCCTTTGCTCTCATAGAGCCACTAAGGGTAGAAGAGACCTCCAAGATCATGGAATCATAGGATGTGTTGGGCTGGAAGGGACCTCCAAAGGGCGTCCAGTCCAACCCCGCCCTGCACCAAGCAGGGCCATCTCTAACCGGACCAGGTTGCCCAGAGCCCTGTCCAGCCTGACCTTAAATGGCTCCAGGGATGGGGTCTCCACCTCCTCTCTGGGCAGCCTGTTCGAGGGATCCCCCACCCTCAGGTTCAACAACTTCTTCACCCTGCCCAGCCCCACTCTGCCCTTTTCCAGACTCAAATCATGACCCCACGTCCTACAGTTCCCTGCCCTTGGGACCAGCCTCCCGCAGCCCTTCTGACCTCACATCCAACCTAAATCTCCCCAGCTCCAGTTTCAAACCATTGCCCCTCGCCCTGTTCCTGCACACCCTTGTGAACAGCCCCCCTCCAGGCTTCCTGTAGCCCCTTCGGCTACTGGAAGGCTGCTGTGAGGCTGAAACGAGGCTGCTTCTCCTCTCCAGGCTGAACAACCTCAACGCTCTGGTCCCCAGGGAGATGCTCCCGTTCTCTGATCATTACAGTGGCCTCCTCTGAACCCACTGCAAGAAGCCCCCATCCTTCTCGGGTGCAGTCGAGCCCTTCCCTCTCCAGGAAGGTGCCACCAGCCCCGCAGGAAGGTTCCCCTCCAGCCCAGCCGGGCTCCAGCGCTGCCGGGCGCCCGGGCCAGGTGCAGCGGAGGCAGCTGGTCCGGGGCTGCGCTCGGGGGTCCCTGTGCGCCCGGCTAAGCCCCTGCCACGGGCTGTGAAAAGGCAGAGCCGCTCCACGATAACCCGGAGCCTTTCTCAGCCGTGACACCCGCAGTCATTTGCATCTAAACGGGGGTGCGTGGGATCAGGGGCCGTCTTGATACGAGCTCGGCGGCTTAAAGGCAGCGGGAGAGGAGGGGCCGGGGGCTGCGGGGAGGGAAAGGAGGGAAGGGGAGAGAAAAATAAGCTTAGACCGATGAGAAAGAGCTAAGCTTCCTCCCCTACTGTGAGGCAGGGCGAGCGGTACCGTCCCGGCGCCGCAGCCGTTTCAACTGGCGGCCGCATTCACACGCCCTTTCGCCACCGCGAGCCGGAGCCGGGGGGCTGGGGAGCCCCTTCAATAGGGATTTCCCAGCCGGGCTGGCGGGCGCGGAGGGTGACGGCAGGACAGGGGAACATTGCCCCGTTGCTACGCGGAGCTCCTGGGGAATGCCAGCGCTCTGTGCCGTGGGTACGCTGGCCGGCGGAAACATTCGGCTTTATGCTGGTAATGGAGTGTGACCCGGGGCGAACAAAGGCGGATTGAGCGGCCCAGCAGGTACCGGGCCCGGCCGGGACGCGGCGCGGGGCTGCCCTGTCAAGGCGGCGCTAATCCGCCCGCGCCGGCCCCTCCCCGGCTTCTGGGAACGCGGCTCCCGCATCGCGTCTCTGGGAAACGACCCCGGCTGCGAGCCCCGACCTGCGGTAGGGTCTGCGGACCTGCGGTAGAGAGTTTCCAGACCTGGGGTAGACAGTTGGCAGACCTGGGGTAGAGAGTTTGTAGACCTGAGGCAGTGTTTCTGGCCCAGGGGTAGAGAGTTTGCAGACCTGGAGTAGAGAGTTTTCAGACCTAGGGTAGAGTTTGTAGACCTGGGGTAGAGAGTTTGTAGACCTGGGGTAGAGAGTTTGCAGACCTGGAGCAGACCTGGGGTAGAGTTTGCAGACCTGGGGTAGAGAGTTTGTAGACCTGGGGTAGAGAGTTTCCAGACCTGGGGTAGACAGTTGGCAGACCTGGGGTAGAGACTTTGTAGACCTGGGGTAGAGAGTTTGTAGACCTGAGGCAGAGTTTCCGGCCCAGGGGTAGAGAGTTTGCAGACCTGAGGTAGAGTTTGCAGACCTGGGGTAGAGAGTTTGTAGACCTGGGGTAGAGAGTTTGTAGACCTGGAGTAGAGTTTGCAGACCTAGGGTAGAGTTTGTAGACCTGGAGCAGACCTGGGGTAGAGTTTGTAGACCTGGGGTAGAGTTTGTAGACCTGGAGCAGACCTGGGGTAGAGTTTGCAGACCTGGGGTAGAGAGTTTGTAGACCTGGGGTAGAGAGTTTGTAGACCTGGAGTAGAGTTTGCAGACCTAGGGTAGAGTTTGTAGACCTGGAGCAGACCTGGGGTAGAGTTTGTAGACCTGGGGTAGAGTTTGTAGACCTGGAGCAGACCTGGGGTAGAGTTTGCAGACCTGGGGTAGAGAGTTTGTAGACCTGGGGTAGAGAGTTTGTAGACCTGGAGTAGAGTTTGCAGACCTAGGGTAGAGTTTGTAGACCTGGAGCAGACCTGGGGTAGAGTTTGTAGACCTGGGGTAGAGTTTGTAGACCTGGAGCAGACCTGGGGTAGAGTTTGCAGACCTGGGGTAGAGAGTTTGTAGACCTGGGGTAGAGAGTTTGTAGACCTGGAGTAGAGTTTGCAGACCTAGGGTAGAGTTTGTAGACCTGGAGCAGACCTGGGGTAGAGTTTGTAGACCTGGGGTAGAGTTTGTAGACCTGGAGCAGACCTGGGGTAGAGTTTGCAGACCTGGGGTAGAGAGTTTGTAGACCTGGGGTAGAGAGTTTGCGGACGTGGGGTTGAGTTTGCAGACCCGGGGTAGACAGTTTGAAAGACCTGAGGCAGAGTTTCTGGCCCGGGTTAGAGAGTTTGCAGACCTGGGGTAGAGAGTTTGTAGACCTGGGGTAGAGAGTTTGCGGACGTGGGGTTGAGTTTGCAGACCCGGGGTAGACAGTTTGAAAGACCTGAGGCAGAGTTTCTGGCCCGGGTTAGAGAGTTTGCAGACCTGGGGTAGAGAGTTTGTAGACCTGGGGTAGAGAGTTTTGAGATGGAGGAGGTTGTGGTTGAGCCTCGCACAGAGCTGAGAGCAGGTGAGGGTGGTGCTGGGGGGCAGCAGCTGAGGGTGACCTGCAACCCACCTCTGCCTGCTCAGGGCTGGACCAGCCCCAGCCGGGTTCCCAGCCCAGCGTCCTCACCCTGTTGCATCAGCGACTCTCACAGGACATGAGGGATTGGAAGGCACCTGGAAGGATCATCCAGTCCAATCCCCCCAGCACAGCAGGATCCCCTAGATCCAGTCGCACAGGAACATGTCTGGGCGGGTTTTAAGCTTCTCCATTGCTTTGCCCCCACCCAAGGATGGACAGGAGAGGGGATGTCAGTGAGGAGAGCAGCTCGTGCCCTCCCCTGTTGCCCCCTGAGCTGGCATGGTCTGAGGCCAGAAGGGCTCTGTGGCTCCTCTCAC
Source organism: Rhinopomastus cyanomelas (assembly GCA_013400115.1). Taxonomy (NCBI): domain Eukaryota; kingdom Metazoa; phylum Chordata; class Aves; order Bucerotiformes; family Rhinopomastidae; genus Rhinopomastus; species Rhinopomastus cyanomelas. Next base: position 57,864 of record VXBP01000729.1, on the reverse strand, counting down.
CTGAGCTGCTTTCCCTCTCAGGCCCCCCAGACAGCCTTTGTCAGGCTGAAACCCTCCCCTTGGAGCAGTGACCTCCAGCTGATGGTCTGCAGCCCCCAGAGGTCCCAGTCCAAACTGCTGGTGAAACCCTCAGCAGGTAGAGGCTGGATCTCTGCTGGTGCAGAGGTGGGAAGGGTTTGAATTAAAGGGCAGGGAAAACCATAGGATGGTCCCACCAGCAAGGACAGAACTGAGCGGCCCTGGATTAGGATCTCGGTTGGCATCTCAGCCCGAGTTCTCCACGCTGCAGCAGAGGGATGGAAGGGCTTTGCCAGAGCTGCCAGCAACTCACCAGTGTTGGCTGATTTCTGGAAGCTGGACCCACCTTGGCCAAGAGGGCTGCAGGACAGGGAGCAAAGCCCTTGGAACAGGCTGCCCAGGGAGGGGGTTGAGTCCCCATCCCTGGAGGGGATGCTGAGAGATCTGGGCTAGTGGTGACCTTGGCAGAGCTGGGTGATTGGTTGGACTTGATGACCTCCAGGGTCTTTTCCAACCTGAGAGACTCTATGAGTCTGTGGTTTCATCCTTTCTTCATCATTCAGTGCTTTCAGGACTGTCTCCAGCTTCCTTCCTTGAGACCTTCATTGACTGCATCTGCTCACCTGGAGCTGCACAACAGCTCTAGTGTCAGAGCTTCTGCTCTGATTTCCTCTGGGACTGTTCAGTAATTCATGAGCAACTTCAAGGTTGTCTCCACACCCCCAGCTGGTTCTGTTCCCTTGCTGTGAGGCCCCACGTTGTTTAGTTTCCACACTTTTATCCTAGAATTGTGTAGGTTGGAAAAGACCTCTGAGAACATCGTGTCCAACCTCCAATCCCACTGCCAAACCACATCCTTGAGCTCCAGATCTCCAAGGCTTTTAAACCCATCCAGAGAGATTCCATAGCGATCACCAACTCTTGGGGCTTCTGCTGTCCGTCCCACATCACCTGAAGCCTTTCCCCAGCCCAGCATGGCCAGGAGCTTCTCCATCTTAGACAGACTCCAGGCATGGAGCCTTCCTAGGTCTCCAGACTCCAGCAACTCAGTTCTGAGGCTCCTCAAGCTCTTACTGACCCATCGGCACCTCTGCTGGGTGAAGTCCTGCACCCACTGCACTGGGGAGATGCTACTGGGTGACGCAGAGCTGGGGTCACTCTTCTCCCACCTGCTCCTGCCTGAGCACCTCAGTCAGTGGTGCCAGCAGCACCTGGCTCAGCAAATGCTCGTTAAAGCATTAATTAACTAACTTCCTGCTTCTGAGGGGTGTCCTGGTGGTGCTGAGGGAGTTGGTTGATGACCCCCGGGCTCTTTCCCTTCGCAGCCACGCGAGAGTCTGCCTTTGTCCACGCCATCGCGTCAGCGGGGGTGGCCTTCGCCGTCACTCGCTCCTGCGCCGAGGGCACGTCCACCATCTGCGGCTGCGACTCCCACCACAAAGGGCCTCCAGGAGAAGGCTGGAAGTGGGGGGGATGCAGCGAGGACGCCGACTTCGGCGTGCTGGTGTCCCGCGAGTTCGCGGACGCCCGCGAGAACCGGCCGGACGCCCGCTCCGCCATGAACAGGCACAACAACGAGGCCGGCAGGACGGTGAGTGCTCAGCGGGGCCACGGCTGCTCAGCCGGGCTCGCAGGGGTGGCTGCAGGAGATGGGAGGTAGGACGGATGGTTGGACTTGATGGTCTTGAAGGTCTTTTGCAACCTTGAGGATTCTGTAATTCTGTGGTTCCATTCTGGTTCCCCCTGACATAACGGGACCAGTAAGGACCAGGCAGGAGCTTTCTAGGGCTGTTTTCCAGGGCCCAGCATTTCCACTCCCTCCCTACTCCCCACTAAGATGGGGTTTAAGAAAAGCTGGACTTCCAGCACAAGGATCTCCCTGCTTCCAGCACAAGGATCTCCCTGCTTCCAGCACAAGGATCTCCCTGGCAGTGTGCAGGAACCCAACTCACCACCCACGACCCCAGATCGATGCTGAAGAGGACCTTTCTCCCAAGTTACTCCCTCCTTCAGCTCCCTGTCCTAAGTCTGTCCCACCCAATGATCTGTTGGACTGGATGATGGGTCAGGGTTCAGTCTATACCCAGGTCAGAGTCACCCTCCAGCACTCAGCTTCTCTGGGCTCTGATTGTCATCGAATTATAGAATCATTGAGGTTGGAAGAGACCTACAAGAGCATGCAGTCCAACCATCACACACAGAGCAGGGAGGACCTCACAGAGAGCACTGGATTTTGGGAATGGATTGGCTTGAGTTGGGTTGGATTTGGTTGGACTGGATTGGCTTGTGTTGGGTTGGATTTGGTTGGACTGGATTGTCTTGAGTTGGATTATTGGGTTGGACTGCATTGGGTTGGGTTGGACTGGATTGTATTGAGTTGAATCAAATTGGCTTGGATTAGATTGGGTTGGGTTAGTTTGGATTGGGTTGGTCTAGATTGAATTGGATTGGGTTGGACTGGATTGGATTCAGTTGAGTTGGACTGAGTTGGATTGGATTAGACTGGGTTGGGTTAGTCTGGATCGGATTGGACTGGATTGAATTGAGTTGGGTTGGATTCGATGGAGTTGGCCTGAGTTGGATTGGATTAGATTGGGTGGGGTTGGACTGGATTTGGTTGCACTGGGTTGGGTTGGGTGGGTTGGATTGAGCTGGACTGGATTGGGTTGGGTTGGATTGGGTTGGACTGGATTGGGTTGGACAGATGGCCAGAGCAGCAGCCCACACCAGTCAGGCTTTTCTAGTGCAGTGTGACCATCTAAAGATGTTTCAGCCACACTCCAAAGCTCCCAGGGACCTACCACCACCTCTACTTTCCAGACCAAACTCAGATGAGATCTTTCAGCCCCGGTAGCCAAGGCAGGTAATAGAAAGCAAACCCTGGGCATCAGAAGCTGCTGCTGACCACCTTGTTTTCTCTCCCCACCAGACCATCCTGGATCACATGCACCTCAAGTGCAAGTGCCATGGCCTCTCCGGGAGCTGTGAGGTCAAGACCTGCTGGTGGGCCCAGCCTGACTTCCGGGCGATCGGCGACTACCTGAAGGACAAGTACGACAGTGCCTCCGAGATGGTGGTTGAAAAGCACCGAGAGTCTCGGGGCTGGGTAGAGACTCTGAGGGCCAAGTACGCTCTTTTCAAGCCGCCGACGGAGCGGGACCTGGTCTACTACGAGAACTCCCCCAATTTTTGTGAGCCCAACCCAGAGACGGGCTCCTTTGGGACAAGGGACAGAACCTGCAACGTCACCTCCCACGGGATCGACGGCTGCGACCTGCTGTGCTGCGGTCGTGGCCACAACACCAGGACTGAGAAGCGGAAGGAGAAGTGTCACTGCATCTTCCACTGGTGCTGCTACGTCAGCTGCCAGGAGTGCATCCGCGTCTACGACGTCCACACCTGCAAGTAGAGGCAGGCAGGGCGCCAGCTGATGGGAGGGTGCTTCAGAGCAGGGCTCAGGGGTCCGTTAACCCCGTGATCACCCCCACGCGGTGGCCTCACACTTCAGAGGATGGCACATAGGAATCCTGATGCCCCTGGCCAGGGCACCCCCTCACCCAGCCAGCAGCAGCAGCGCTGTGGAGAAGCCTCTCAGCACCTCACCCACCCGTGGCCGGCCAAGGCTGGGCCTGGCGCTGCGGACACTCTACAGCACGGATCTGCTGCCTTCCCCTGGGCTCTTCGGCCTCACGGACTGTCTGGGCAGAGGCAGGGACAGCAGAGGTCCAAGGTGACACCAGTCACCGAGCTGCTAACACACACGGCACCCAGCTCTGTCCTCCTCCACAGGTCTGGCCCCTGCAGATGCCTCACGGGGCTCTCAGGTGGGATCTTCCAGAGCAGCAGCTGAGCAGACACAGGCTCCTCCATCTCCTGGGCAGCCTCGTCCCAGCAGATGGGGTGAGGAGGAGGAGGAAAGGAGCCAGCTCCTCACACCCGCCAGGCTCCTTCCCTCCGGCTCCAAGGAGATGATGATGGAGGCACAAACCTGTCTGAGCACACGAGCGGAGCCCTACAGCTGGTCTCTCACCCCCTCTTTGCCCTCACTGCTCCCCACAACCCCAACCTCTCCCCTATAAACCCCCCAAGGAGGATGGCAGGAAGCTGATCCTGTCACAAGGGGATGTGGTGGGGCTGTAGCTCTCACACAGGGACACGCCGCTGTATCGTCTGTGTGTGAAGTCACCCCTAACGTGACTTCACACCTCAGAGCATCTCCACGGGGCCAGGGCACCCCAAGATGTGCTGCTCCATCAGCTCCAAGCACCAGCGACGGACAGGGAGACAGCAGCCGTGGCAAGAAGGAGCTTCTGTCCAAGTCTTCTTGGCAGCCTTCCCCCATCATTGCTGCTCGAACCGCTTCACCCACCCAGAGATCATCTGGGTGGCCAGATGATCAGGGAAGGGAGACCTTCATCTTACAGCACAATCCCAGGCAGAGCCTTCCCTTCCCACAGCACTTCACAGAATCCTTACGGTTGGAAGAGACCTACAAGGTCACCCAGTCCAACCATCAAACTGATCACCCAGTCCAACCATCAAACTGATCCCACTCTGCCCACTAAAACACTTCTTGAGTTCCCAGCAATTCATTCATGAGGGGTTCACACCAAGCACAGAGGCTCCAGACCTTCAGCAGGGATTGGGGCCCCAGGTGTGGCCACACACATCCCATGACCCATCCCAGTGCAGAGGAACCAGCCCTTGACCCTCCACCTGCTCCCCAGGCCACACCCCCCTCCATGGCCACACGTCCCCTCCTGCCTTCACGGCACATTGACCCTCGGGACTGGAACCACCAGTACTGTCTCTGAACTGGTGGGCTCCTCCGCAGATGATGAGGACCAGTAACCACGTTCCACTACCTCTCCTCATGCATCAGCAGAAGGTGACTGAACCATCAGTCTTCCACCCCACTCGCTCCCTCATCCCCAGGGCACAGCAGCACAGGGCACTCAAAGAGCAATAAAACTGGTGGAAGACCCTTCTTGTGGAGCCCAGAACGTGGCCCCATCACACAAACCTGTGGCTGGAGAGAACTGAAGCAGAATTCCAGGTCTCTCCAGACCTCCTGGACCCAGGTGGCCTGAGAAGCAACAGGAGAGCTCAAAGAACCCTCCCCAGATTCCAACCTAAGCCGCCTTCACTTATTTAAAATCTAGAGGAGATGTGGAAGGACCCCACGTTCTCGACTTCAAACGACGCTGGGTCAGTCGGTCGGTCGATGTGGGGAGGGTTGTGTTTAATCAAGAAAAGGTATTTAATATCAAATAGATCATTTCTTGCCTTGTAATTACTGACTGTAGCCAGGTACTCTAGCACTGAATGGAAGATCCTTCCTTTCCATCAACCTGCTTTATCCAAAGTTTTGTATAAAAGTTGTAGAGATCGATTGTTTTGGGGTTTTTTTTTTTTTGGGGGGGGGTTGTTTTCTGCTTTTATTTTATATTCAGAAAAAAAAAGGTCTCTTTTTATAAGCATTATTTATTATATAATGTATATACTTGAGTTAACGGAGATTATATATTATATAAATCTATATATTTGGAGAAAAATCTATCGCAACTGGCTTGGTCTTCTCTCTTTTTTGCTCTCCGAGGGTCATCAGTAAAGAGAAGGGAAGGAAAAGCCCAAACACCTTCTTGCCCACCTGCTGGTGCCCATCTGGAGGGGCTGTGGTGCCTGGGAGGGGTTGGTGGCTCCTCGGCCGGCTCCTCATGCACAGCAGCCTCACGCCGGCGTAGGATGGGGATGGCAGAATGTACCCAAGGCAGGAGATCTGTGTCCTGGTGAGACCTCTCCTTGAATCCCACCGCTAGTTCTGGTGGCCCCAGCAGCAGAAGGGCACAGAACTGTTGGAGCAGGGCTAGAGGCCACAGAGATGATCCAAGGGCTGGAGCACCTGTGCTACGAGGACAGAGGGAGCTGGGGTTGTTCAGCCTAGGGAAGACTCCAGGAGGACCTTCCAGGGTGGTGGTTGAGTCATCAACCCTGGATGAGTTTAAAATACACTTAGATGTAGTGTTGGGGGACCTGGTTCAGGGGTGAACTTGTAGAGTTGATGGTTGGACTTGATGATCCCAGGGGTCTGTTCCAACCTGAATGATTCTGTGACTCTAGCTGCGTAGAGCTGCCCTCCAGTCCCTGAAGGGAACCTCCAGGAAGGCTGCAGAGGGACCTTTCCCAACTGGATCCAGTGATAGGACAAGGGGAAACGGTCTGAAACTGAAGGAGAGGGGGGGTCACACTAGATCTGAGGAAGAAGTTCTCCAGTGCCAGGGTGGAGAGACTCTGGAATCGGTTGCCTGGAGAGGCTGTGGCTGCCCCCTCCCTGGAGGTGCTCAAGGCCAGGCTGGATGACCTGGAGCTGTCGGAGAGGGGCCAGAGGAGGCCACAGAAGGTGGAAGCCTCCACTGTGGGACAGGATGGGAGCGTTGGGAGGGTTCAGTGGGAAAGGAGAAGCTGCAGGGAGACCTTAGTGCTGCCTTTCAGTGCTTAAAGGGAAGTCCCAGGAGGGATCTTTATCAGGAGTGTAGTGACAGGACGAGGGGTTGATGGTTTCAATGAAAAAGGGGAGATTTTGGGTACCTGTATGGAAGGTGGTGGGACACTGGCACACGTTGCCTGGAGCAGCTGTGGATGTCCCATCCCTAGAAGTGTTCAAGACAAGGGTGGACAGGGCTTGGAGCAACCTGGCCTAGTGGGAAGTGACCCTATCCATGGCAGGGGGATGGAACTGGATGATCTTCAAGGTCCCTTCCAGCCCAAACCACCCTGTGACTCCATGACTCTACATCCCCATGCTGATCCCAGGTTTCCACACCACAAGCCACCCAGCCAAGCACTGCCCAGGACATGGTGCTGCTTGTGCTCTCCCCACCACACTGTGCCCCCCAGGCCCCATCCCAGCACTCTGGTACTCACTGGTCTTTGGTCAACAACCTGGGCTTGGAAGCTTCAACCTGAGCAGAGCTTCAACCTGAGCATCCCCCTGGCTGGGAATCTGTTCAATCCATCCACACTGAGGTTCAGCCTGAGCTGAGCTTCAACCTGAGCAAAGGTTCAACCTGAGCATCCCCCTGGCTGGGAATCTGTTCAATCCATCCACACTGAGCTTCAACCTGAGCAGAGGTTCAACCTGAGCATCCCCCTGGCTGGGAATCTGTTCAATCCATCCACACTGAGCTTCAACCTGAGCAGAGGTTCAACCTGAGCATCCCCCTGGCTATCAGCAGCCAGGGACCAGCTTTGCTCTGCTCACACCACACCTCCTCACGCCGTGCACCCCCAGCCTGAACAAGCACCAAAGCCACAGAGGTCTCCCAGACGGCCGCGGGTCGTTGTGCTTTTTATTGAATCCATTGAATGTGCAGTTCCACCAGATATTTATTCACCAGTGTAAGTTCTGGACAGAGACACGATCAGGGTCACATTGTTTACTCAGAAATATAAGTGAACGTGTGCTGCCGTGACGAGGACCAGCAGAGCAGAGGGAGGAACAACGACAGCCACGGGATCGGACACGAAATGAGAGGGACCCACGACCACTGGGACTCACAACGTCGTCACGTCACCACGGCACTGCCCATGGAAAAGGAGCCACAGCCGAGCGACTGGAGCACCCCGGCTGCTCTAAGGACTGTGGTACCTCTACCTTTGGGTCTGGAAGAACGTGAAGCACCTTCTCACCCCGGAACAGCTCTGCCAACCCTGAGGAGCAGGTTTGGGTAGGTGTGGGAAGCTACACTGCCTAAGGTCCATGGATGGCTTTGACGTCGATGTGAGGTATGTTCCAGGAAGTCTCTGGGCATGTGGGGCTGAGGAAGCGGCAGGGAGCAGCCTCGTGCAGCCACCGTCGACGGCGTCTCGTGGATGCCAGCTGGCTGGTGGGGAAGGGCCATCTGGGGGCTGATACATTCCTTTGCTTTAGTGCAAAAACACAGCAACACAGGGCTCATGCACTGCAGAGCTTGGCTTCCTCTCTGTCTCAGGGGAGGAATTCCTGCCTTTGGGAATGGGGCAGAGAACTGGGCTCTAAGGAGGCTGGTGGAGAGCAAAGCCCCGTTGACACTGCCCTCACCAAGCTGCAGTCAGCACCTCTGCGACTGCTGCCGGATTAGCAGCGAGCTCTGGCGCCTTAAACACTGGGTTTGGGAGATTCCTCTGCTGTGATGAACTTCCCTGCTCTCTCCCAGTCCCCAGGACCACCAGCCTGCCTCTCTCACTGGGCCACAACAGCCAGACACAAAGGGATCGCTGGGGGCGAGCAGCCTGGCTCCACGTTCCCTGGGGCACGGGGCGACACAACAAGAACCACCAGAGCAGGGTAAGCCAGAGGGACCGTCCCCACAGCCGGGAGGGTGTCACTGGGGCTCGGCACTTCCTTCCCTCTGGTAGCAACTGGTGCTGGGCAGAGGTGAGCAGCAGCTGCAGAACGAACAGGACCGAAGGAGAAGGCGGCCGGCCGGCACACAGACAGCAGCACAGCGCTCTAGGAGACACTTCCACACGACAGCAGGATATTGAAGACAAAGAGTAAAGATACTGTATTGCACTAAACATGCAGGTTCCACACTGGGGTCTCGGAAAACAGGGGGGCATTTTGCTTTGTCCAGTGTGCTGAGCACAGGAGGGTCACAGATCCCAGTGCCTGTTCTCCAGGTTGGTCGCTTTTCCAGCTGGTGATGTCGCCCTTGGTCCACCTTCAGTCTAGGGAAGGAACTCTTGCAAAAGAAGCCAAACCCATCAAGACAGCATGCACACGGGTAAAAGCATCAAGCACACACCGCAGCCCACTCACATGTAGCCAGGGTAGAGACTGTTGTGAGCTGCCCCAGCACAGGTACTGCCCTACACGAATTAGAAAGTCATGTTCTAGGAGAGGCCACTGGCAACACTGGGCTCAACTAGTCCCTGTGACACCTACGGGGAAAGAGCAGGACATCCTTCGCTCAGACAGGAGAAAGGCAAGAACCAACGTTCCCGATTTCAGAGAAGCAGCTGGATTTTAAGTTCTGTTTGACTTCAGTTCAAGGAAGATGAACTGTGTCCAGTAACTCATTTAGATTGTGAAAGGTGAGGTGGGAACAGCAGAGAATTCGGGCATGCAGGATCCCAAAGAGCCCTCAGGAGCATCCCCCCTCCCAAAACAGCTGGCATCCAGCTGTGAGGAGAACTGTGCTGACAGCTCTGTGGCTGCAGGAGGGGCCAGCAGTGAGATCAGACAGACTGACCCCTCCACCAGACACTTCTTTCTGAGCAATTCTCAGCTCGTGTCTGTGTCTGAACAATGACTTCACGGTACTTACGTTCCTTCTTCTCGCAGAAGAGCCAAGAACTTTTTCACCCGATACTCAGGGTCCATCTAAAAAGCAAACAGAACAGATCCCAGTCAACTCCACAATCTTCCAAGCAGCCCACCAGGAAAATGAGGCCACAAAGACCTGGAAGTTTGTTTGCCTTGTGCTTTGGCTTGGCCAGAGACCAGCTTCTGGTCTAGATGTCCTGCTTAGCCTGGACAGAAGGAGGCTGAGGGGAGACCTCACCGCTGCCTGAAAGGAGGGTGGAGAGAGGTGGGGGTTGGTCTCTTCTCTCAAGGAACAAGGGACAAGACAAGAGCAAATGGCCTCAGGCCCCAGGGGAAGGTTAGGTTGGCCCTGAGGAGAAACTTCCCCCTGGAACGGGCCCTCAGCCCTTGGAACAGGCTGCCCAGGGAGGGGGTTGAATCACCACCCCTGGCTGTGTTTCACAGTCATGGAGATCTGGAGCTCAGGGACAGGCTTGAGTGGCAGGTTGGGACAGCTGGTCTGTAGCTGAACTTGATCTTAGAGGTCTTTTCCAAATGACTGTGTGATTCCATGACTCTGCAGCACAGCGCTGCAGACACAGCCCTGCATGAGAGGAAGGCTGATCACCCTGGGCTAGTGTGCTCAGAGCCAGGATGAGCCACCCTGGAGATGGACCCGAGCGCTTCCATCGGGTACTTCTGCCATCACAGCAACCCCTCACGTCCCCTACACTCCCTGTCTAGCCTGGCTCTGCACAGAGCCCACTCTGTGTCTGCTTCTCTCTGCCCCTTTCCAAAGTAAATTCATCACTGGAGAGCAGAAGAGCCTGAGGTTGTCCTCAGACTTCCTCTGCGCCCCCCACCCACTGCCGCTGCGGAGGAGCTGGGCTGTGCGTGGTGGGGTGGTGAGGGACAGGGGTTAGTGGGGACCTGGCAGCGCTGGCTCAATGAGCTGAAAGGGTTTTTCCATCCAAAATGGCTGTGTGATTCTCCAAGTTCTGGCCATCAACAGAAAGTCCAAAGCTGATAGAAAGAGAACAAAGGGCCTGGCTCACTCTGAGGTTCCTTATCTCCCTGGTCGAAACTGGGATGAAGACAATGATTTACCTGCAAAGAGGATGCTCCTGTTGCCAGAACCCTGGTGAGACCTGATTAAACCCTGGAAAAGTCAGGACAATCAGGAAATAACAACACAAGACCAACCAGCTGGTTCTGATCAAAACCTCAACGAGATCTGAGCTGCCCAGGGGGGTTGTGGAGTCTCCTTCTCTGGAGGTGTTTAAACCCTGCCTGGATATGTTCCTGTGCGACTTGGTCTAGGTGGTCCTGCTCTGGCAGTGGGATTGGACTGGATGATCTCTCAAGGTCCTTTCCAATCCCTAATGTTCTATGATGACCCCTTCTCTTCGTTCCTAGAAGATCTGTTCTAATGGCACCAGCTGAAACTGGAATTTAATGTTGTTTCCCAAACCATAGGTCCCACCTCCTCATCCCTTTTCACTCAGACAGAAGAAAGAGGCCACAGTCAGACACTCTGTCCCTGCTCTGTGCTGACACAGTCGTCTTAGAGAGAGACCACATTCATCTATGGACACAGCATCTCCTCCAAAAGACTGAAGCAGGAAGCTGAGAGGGAAAGTTGATCAAGTAGTTCATGAAGCCCCCAGACACAACCCAGAAGGCTGATCAAGGGAACAGAAGATGGTGTCAGTAGGATGCAAAGAGGAAGAAGGTTCAGGATGCCTCCATGGGCTGTCTGGTGTCCTGTGAGAAAGGCTGCTGCCAAACACAACTGGGAGCCCTGAACAAAGAACTAGAGGAATTCGTCTTCTTCCATCAAAATCCAAACTCTTGGTGATCAGATGCAGTCTTCAGTTCAAAATGACAACCTAGAGAACACTGTGGAATGATCTTCCCAAGTTCCAAATGTTCCAGATCAACAGCCCGGGGTGGATGATGTTGTGTTTAGGCTAAAGACCAGGCACCAAAGCAAGAAACAATGCAGAAAGGGGGGTTCTGGAAAGCTGCCTGGCTCCTCCAGGTTCCTGCTCCAAGAAGGAGACAAGCCTGGAGTGTGGCCAGCAAGGTCTGAGAGCAACAAGCAAACAGGAAACATCAGCAGGAGGAAGCAGTTCAGACCCCCAGGGCAGGGCTGCAGCAGTGGGGCAGAGTGAGAAGGTCCATGTGCTGCAGCCAAGGGCACTTCCCAGCTGAAGAGCTCTGGATTTGTGTGGCAAACGCTGAGGTGATGTTCTCATCAAAGGAACAAGCAGAGAACATCACCTCAGGACAGGCAGGGTGTATGGGATGAGCACAGTGACGCAGCGCTTAGGGATGTGGTCTAGCGGTTAGACACTAGGAGAAAAGGTTGGACTCGATGACCCTGGAGGTCCTTTCCAGCCATGATGATTCCATGATTCTATGATTGGACTAGATGATCTTTTGAGGTCCCTACCAATGATTCTATGATCAGTGTGATAAATAAACACACGGAGCCGCTACCCTGCAAAGACTCATCACCTACAGCACCACAGGCCAGCGGCCACGGAAGGCGATGCTGGGGCAAGCGTTTCCACCCACAGCCCAACTTCAGAGCTGCCCATGATTTACACAACCTCCACCTTCAGTCTTGAGAAGAACCAACACTTCAGGTGGAAGCAGCAGAAGAAACCATGTCAGAAGAAGGGACCCATTGTGAGGGCTGAGTGGAAGGGGCTGCGAGCAGCCAGGCAGCCCCCGAAGGCCTGTGCCCCTTAAATACAGTTAATACATGTGAGCAATGACTTAGTGACTTGCCTGCAGGTCTGGAATTAAAAGCCAAGGGAGAAGAGGAAAAAGTAATCTAGATAAATGACTTTATTCCCCCAGGTGACATCCAGTCAGAGCAGATCCCTGGCGCTGTGCAAGTTTTAACAGAATTGTGAGTGGTGAACAGAGGGCTACATGACTGAGATGCTGCTGAGCCACATGCCTCTTAGCTTATGCTCAGCCTCTCCTAGGAAGATCTAAGGACAGCTCACTCAGCTGCACTAAATCCATTTGATGTGAGAAGCCAGTGGGCGCGGGGCGGGGTGGGGGGAGATGTCAGCGGCGGCGGATTAGGGCTGCGTGCTGCACCCTCTCATTTGGAGCGTGAACCTCCTGTCGAGCGGGAGCGTGACGGCTGCTCGCAGGCACGGGTGGCTGAGGGGTGCGGGGGAGGCTTGAGAGCTACATACTTCTACCCTCTGCAATTATTTGCTTTAAAGTGCTGGAAGTGGAAAATAAAGAGCGGAGCGGCTGAGCAGCCTGACAGATTTATCTTCTGCAGGGAAGGAGCACATACACCTGCAGAGGCATCTTTTGCTTTTAGGGGAAAACACATCAAAAATCCCAAGTGATTGCTATCTGCAGTCTTAGCGTGCAGGGTGGGGAGGAGAAATTGCATGAGAGGTGAGTTAATTCAGCCCCTCCTGCTGCCAGATGCTCCCCTCTGAAGTGCAGCTCCAAACAGCCTATGGGCACCGCGGGATTTAAAGATCTCTCGGTCGACTGGGAGCTGGTGGTTTCTTTGTTCAGAAGGTTTCGTCTCTCTGCAGCTCTTCTCTCAATGAAACTGATTCCAAGGCTTCCTGTGGTCCCTTCTAACCCAGGCTGACTGTGTGACTTGGTCTAGGGGATCCTGACGTGGCAGGGGGATTGGACTAGATGATCTTTGGAGGTCCCTTCCAATCCTTAATGATTCTGTGACTTGGTCTAGGGGATCCTGCTGTGGCAGGGGGGTTGGACTAGATGATCTTTGGAGGTCCCTTCCAATCCCTAATGATTCTATGACCACACAGTGAAAGAGGAGCCTGCACAGAGGTGGAAGCCTCTGCAGCTGCTCTGGTCACCCCAGTCCTTCCTGGACCACAGAATGTTACAGGTTGGAAGGGAGCCTGACAGATCATCTCACTCCAGAAAGCTTCTTACCTGTAATGACATTTCTATCAGCATCAGCAGCTTCTTGATCCCGATCCAGACAGGCTTCCCTTTGACGTTCTGTGCGATGGTGCTGCGCTCCTTGTCTTTGAAGTTACCCAGGAGCTGGGGAGGGGAGGAAAACACATAAATAAACCTCAACATCAGAGGACTGTCAGTAGGACTAAGGCAACTCAGCTCAGCACAGGGGGAAGGAGGAGCTGGAAAGAGCTAGCTCTGATGGCAAATTCTGGACCTGATAGCGACCTTCTAGTCGGGGGCTACAAGAAGGCTGCAGAGGGGCTGTTACAAAGGCCTGGAGTGACAGGATGAGGGACAGTGGTTTCACATTAGAGAAGGGCAGATAGAAATGGGCTGTTGGGAAGAAGTTCTTTAGCAGGAGTAGGGCTGAACACTGGAACAGGCTGCCCAGGGAGGGAGTTGAGGCTCCATCCCCGGAGCTATTCAAGGGGAGGCTGGACAAGGCTCTGGGCACCCTGATCTGGTTGAGGGTGTCCCTGCTCACTGCAGGGAGGTTGGACTAGATGCCCTTTGGAGATCCCTTCCAACCCAACACATTCGATGATTCGATGCCCCAGACAAGGCAAACACTTCCATTCTTCTGTTCCACAGTGGTTCTTCTCTTGGGATCTCTAATTTAACCATTAGTGTCCCTCCTTCATGATCCACTCTTGGTCTTCTCCAGATTAGGGCTGACAGGTTACACAGTGGCTGGAGCCACAGCAAATGTTCAAATCTGATGCAAAAGTCTTTCAGGCTTTGGTGCTGTTGCCTCTGTGACAACTCTGCAGAGAGGATCTGCCTGTTCAGGTTATGTTCAGCCTCCAAAAGTCACTGCAATCTCCACTAGAGCACAGAAGGAGCCACTAAGGGCACCAATTTCTAAAGCACCTGTAACCTCTTCAGCACCAAACACCTCCAGCCAGTGTCACAGAACCCCAGAATGACTGAGGCTGGAAAATCCCTTGGAGCTCATCCAGCCCAGACCAGGACCTAACATCACCCCAGTAGCCACACCAGGCCACTAAGGGCCACAGCCAGGATGCCCTTCAATACCTCCAGGGAATGGAGACTCCACTGCTGCCCTGGGCAGTGCACTCAATGCTCTGATCACCCTTTCCATGAGGAAGGGCTTCCTAACAGCCAACCTAACCCTCCCCTAGCAGCTGCAGGCCCTGCCCTCTCATCCTGGTGCTGGCTGCCTGGGAGAAGAGCCTGACCCTCACCTGATTACAGCCTCCCTTCAGGGAGATGGGAGAGAGGGAGAAGGTCCCCCTGAGTCTCCTCTTCTCCAGGCTGAACACCCCCAGCTCCCCCAGCCTCCCCTCATCAGCCTTTCCCTCCAGTCCCTTCCCCAGCCTCTTTGCTCCTCTGGACCCACTCCAGCCCCTCAATCTCTTTGTTGCAGTGAGGGTCCCAGAACTGCCCCCAGTACTCAAGGGGAGTCCTGTGCCCAGTACAGGGGGGAATGACACCCCTAGTCCTGCTGGCCACCCTATTGCTGATCCAAGCCAGCATGCCACTGGCCTTTTGGGCTACCTAGGCACCCTGCTGGCTCCTGTTCAGCCAGCTGTCAAGCAGTACTGCCAGGTCCCTCCAGCCATTCATTCCCACAGTCTGTCGCCCGGTTCATGAGAACCTGGCACCCTCCGGGCTCATCCACGTTAAGTGCCCTGATTATTTAGCCACGTCCATGCCCTTGGAATCTTTTAATCCACAAACTTCTTCCCTAGACCTACTCTTCTCTCATATTGCCTTAATTTATTGCATAAAAGTGTAGTTCAGGGAATTCCTAGAACTGCTGTGTTACCACTTCATGGGAACTGGGACACTGCTCCCAAATGCTGCTACAGAATCACCCATTTGGTGCAACTCTTCCACTTCCAGCAGATTTCGAGCTGGTTTGTGATCCCTGAGCCTTTTCTCACCTCCAGAGCCTCCATCAGCTGCTCCCCCGTCGCAATGTTGGGCACGTGGATGGTGGTGCTGAAGGCGTTCAGCATCTCCATCTCCTGCAGGACGTCTTTGCGGCTGGTGGTGCCGATGATGAGAAGCTTGCGGCCCTGCGCACACGACAGAGGGAGAGTCAGGAAGGGTGACACAAAGGAGAGGAGCAGCCCCAGCCCTGGGAGGCTTCCAGCTGAAAATCCCAAGTAGAGTAAAATCAACGGGATCGAACAGGACAGCAGTTGGAGCAGTCAGCATCACTCACACGAGACTGGGATGAGACTCCAGAGGCCTCAGTAAGGTCACCAACAGGGTCCAAATGTGACTGTGCACACAGGACCCACCCACACCTCACCTTTCCTTCTGAACTCCCCATCACAAAGAGCTGGATCCTCACTACATCTTACAGCCAGGAGCAAACCCCCTCCCAGAGCTGAATGACAGGGAGAACAGCTCACCCTTAGGAATCCTGTGGGTGCAGCGAGTTCTCTGCCTGCACAGGCGCTTCCGATGGCTGTACAGCTGCCATCCCAAGAGCAGAGGCTGCCCTGTGTCCCTCACCCCCCTCCCCATTGCCACTGTGGTTCTGTCAAAGGGCAGTTCAGGGCTGGCAGCCTCCACATCCCAACTGACAGCTCACACCGGCGCCAGGCTGGGCTGGGCAGTAACAGGGTCTGGAAATGATCGAGCAACGAATGGAAACCACCAACTGCCAGTAAAAATCAACCTCTGCTCTTCATCCTGGAGGTGCCCTTCCAGTGGTGTCAGAGTTTCACTTCTGATAAAAGGGGATGGTGGGAGGAGCTGTTAGGATTGTCAGCTGAGCCCAGTCCCTTTCCCACTCAGCACAGGAGGAGCCTGCGGGGTGGAGGGGAGGTCTGGCTGGCCAAGTGTCCTCCCCTTGCTCAGCGCTGTAAAAAACCTACCAAGCAGAAACCTCAAACCTCTCCTCACAGAGAAGCCACAACTGATGCCCCATGAGCTTCGTGTTCCTCTGAGAGAGGACCAAAAACTGCCTGAGCTGACACATCTTTGATGGAGGTGATGCACAGCAGAGAGGGACCTCGGGGTGTTGGTTGACAGCAGCTGAGCATGATTCCATGAGCCAGCAGGGTGCCCAGGAGGCCAAGGCCAACAGCATCCTGGACTGCATCAGCACTAGTGTGGCCAGCAGAGCCAAGGAGTGACCCTGCTCCTATGCTCAGCTCTGGAGAGGCTGCACCCTCCCTCGGCAGCTACAGCAGCTCAGTGAGCGAATGGTTTGTAACTCACAATCCTGAACAGCCTGGGGAAGGGATTGTGTTAATAACAGCTTCCCGTGCACAGCAAACATTTATAGGGGGTAGGACTGCTCAGCTGCAGCCAGCAAGGCAGTACCTGCTCCCAAACACAGGTCTCAGAGCTGTGCAGCACCTGGCGCAGCAGATGAAACATCAGTGAGGGGAATAATCACCTGAACAACCCTTCGGGCACCCTGCCTGCAGGATGCCCCTGAGCTGCCTCTACCCTGAGGAATATAGAATCATAGAATGTGCTGGGTTGGAAGGGACCCCCAAAGGGCACCCAGTCCAACCCCCCTGCACCAAGCAGGGCCAGCACTCACCACACCAGGTTGCCCAGAGCCACATCCAGCCTGACCTTGAATGGCTCCAGGGATGGGGTCTCCACCACCTCTCTGGGCAGCCTCTTCCAGAGATCCCCCATCTTCAGATTGTTCCTCCTGACCCCCTCGAGCAAACAGCTGCTCTGCAGAGCAGATCTGACTGGTTTTTAATGGCTTAACTCAAAACTCCCCAATTTTTAACCTGATTTCTTCAAAAGGAGCTTTTTCACCACCTTCAAATTGGACCCACTGGAGAACCAGTCACCACAAACTCAGAGCAGTCTCTGCTGCATCAATTACTAACAGAAAATGAAGTGTCTGGGTTCTCTGCTCCTCAAGGTTTCAGGCAACTTGCTCAGTGAACAAGTGGGAAACCTAGAGGTCAGAAGGGTTTGGCCCCCCCAGGTGAGGACTCAGTTTAACTTCCAAACACCAGACATAACAGGAGAGTAACTGCCAAGTCAGAAGGATCTTCGCTTTCCAAGAGATTAAGACCATTTGGTGTCAGACTCATTACCAAGGTAGTCCTAGTCCAAGGACCAGACACAGGCACCTCACCAGTCTGGATGCAGCCTGCCCACATTTAGGCAGTTAAAGTGCCCCAGCTGGGAACCCAAGACCCCTCTGCACTCCTGGGGGATCCCCAGTAGAGCTATGTGCCTCACCCCACTGCCTCCTGCAGCTGGGACAACCCAGATTCCACCTCCCTGCCACAGGGATTGTATCTGAAGGCCATGATCGAGCAGAGAACGATGGGGCTCCAAGCCCAGAAGCAGCAGCAGCAGCCTCCACTGCCATTTCCAAGATCAGTCCCTTCCTGATGGCCACTGGCCACGCCAAGCACTGAAGACAGAGGAGAACATCATTCAGACGCTGCAAACGGGGTCACAACGTGTCAGCAAAGCCTCAAATGACAGAACTTCAGCAAATCTCTCCAGCCCCAGGCACAGGGACTGGGGAGGAACCCATAACCCAGGGCTGGTGGATACTGAGGTGTCTCCATCAGCTGTTCCCTCAGCTCAGGCCCCCTCTATGGGTTTTGATGCCAGTGGTCTGGGCAACCAACGGTTCTCCCCACGGCGAAAACAGCTGCCCAGGTCTGCCAGCACGAAGGTAACGGCGCTGCTGGCTGGAACTGCTTCCAGCTCGCACCGAGCGACGGCGGCTCCGGAATGCTTCTGGGATTATATCGCACAAGGAGATTATT
Organism: Rhinopomastus cyanomelas; assembly: GCA_013400115.1. NCBI lineage: Eukaryota > Metazoa > Chordata > Aves > Bucerotiformes > Rhinopomastidae > Rhinopomastus > Rhinopomastus cyanomelas. The sequence continues at coordinate 39,843 of VXBP01000729.1, read as the reverse complement.
CCCCCCCTTTCCCCCCTCCCCGTCAACTTTCATAAACGAGCAAAAAGCCTCCAGCACCCCGGAGAGGGAAGAGGGGCTGGGGGGCCCTCTGGGAGCAGAGGAAGGGCGCCGAGGAGCGCGGCCGAGATCCCCGGGCTCAGCCAGCCACCTCCCGGGGCCGCGCAAGCGGGACGTCCAGCTTAGCGCAGGGGGAGCCGCCGCGGTCTTTCACCCCGTGAGCCGATTGTCAGCTTTTCACAGGAAGCAGCGGGGAAGCACATGTGAACCCTCTGCGGGGCTGGGGAGTGTCTCCAGGCCTTGTGTGACTCTGCATGTAGATGAAGCAGCTTCGGCTTTCGGAGCTGCTGCTGCTTAGTTCTCAGAGAAGTCCTTTTCTCCCGCTTGGCTCCCCGCTGCGCCAGCCCCTTTCAGGCTTTCTATCCGCACCCCCCCCTTCTCCAGCCTCTTCTCCTGCACAACACAGGGAAACTCGATTGAAATAAAGACCCAAGAGAACATGGGTTATTTTCTTCTCTTCAATCCGCTTCAGAAAAGATTTTTTAATTGGTTTAAAAAGAAGATGCTAAACAAAATGCAGCGTTTGTCAGCCCTCCCGAGCCAGCAGTAACAGACACCACTGTTTAAGCCTTGCTGGGAGGAACTGGTGGGAGCTGTGACTGGGAATTTAAAGCAAACCCAGAGATGCTTCTCGTTGCTTTAAAGCCTCACGTGTTCCCTCTGAAACCTTCTGCAAAGCAAGAACGAGCCAGAAAGGCCAGCAAACCACAAGCTTCGAGTATTTTCCCTTCCCGGTGAGATACAACCTTGACAAGGAGAGAGGGGAGTCTGGGAGGCAGCTCTGACAAACCAGTTCACAGAATCACAGCACATTAGGGACTGGAAGGGACCTCGAAGGATCATCCAGTCCAATCCCCCTGCCACAGCAGGATCCCCTAGATCCAGTTGCACAGGAACATGGCCAGGTGGGTTTTAAACATCTCCAGAGAAGGAGACTCCACAACCCCTCTGGGCAGCCTGTCAGCACAGACATGCCCCCCTCCCCAATGCACATGGGCCAGGATTTCAGCCCCGAAACACTCCTCTTGCACACACAGCCCTCAGTGACTGCAGGGAGCTGCCTGCATGCTCAGCACCTTCTCTGCAAGGGGTGCGATGGATCTGAGTGATGAGAGAACCCTGGGCCACGAGGATGGGAGACACTGAGCTGGCTGCTGGAGTGTGGCCTCTGCTTCTCGCTTATCCTTCACTTCCCACTCACCCTCCATTCCCCATAGAATCACAGATTCATTAGGGAGTGGAAGGGACCCCGAAAAATCATCCAGTCCAATCCCCCTGCCACAGCAGGATCACCCAGACCAAGTCATAGAGTCAGTCTGGGTTAGAAGGGACCACAGGATCATCCAGTTCCAACTGTCTAGGGCAGGGACACCCCACCCTAGATCAGGCTGGCCAGAGCCTCATCCAGCCTGGCCTTAAACACCTCCAGGGATGGGGCCCCAACCACTTCCCTGAGCAACCCATTCCAGGCTCTCACCACTCTCACACTGAAGAACTTCCTCCTCACATCCGCTCAAAATCTACCCATCTCCAGCTTTGCTCCATTCCCCCAGTCCTGTTGCTACCTGACATCCTAAAAAGTCCCTCCCCAGCCTTTCTGTAGCCCCCTTCAGATACTAGAAGGCCACAATAAGGTCACCTGGGAGCCTCCTCTTCTCCAGACTGAACAGCCCCAACTCCCTCAGTCCATTCTCATAGGAGAGCTGCTCCAGCCCTCTGATCATCCTCGTGGCTCTCCTTGCTCCAGCATCTCCACCTCCTTCTTGTAGTAAGGGCTTTCCACTTCCCACTCACCTTTTGCTTCCCACTCCCTCTCTACTTCCACTCGCCCTCCATTCCCTACTCACCCTCCACTCCCCACTTACTCTCCACTTCCACTCTCTCCTTACTTGATGCTTCAACTCCTTCCCATTCCTATTTCTACTCTTCCAAACCAGCTCTGTCTCTCAGGCCCCTCCAGCTCCTGGATGGTCTATCTGAGAGCAGTGGGAACTGGGTAAGGTCTCCCTACCATGTGCCAAGGACTCCTCCAGCACAGGGGCTCTCCTGGCACACTCCAGGACAGTCCATTTTCACAAGCAGTGAACCCAACCCCTGGCAGAGCAGGCTGACCCTCTGGTACCTTTCAGGCTGGTGTCTGCACCTCAAATCACCTCCAGAGCCTCATCACTCCAAACAACTGCTCCCCAAGGTAACTAGTCACCCCCGGGGAACTCGGAAGGGTGGTGATTAACCGCAGGATTATCTCCCTCGTGGCTTTCTCAGTTGAGCTGGAAAACCCCAAGAGTCTCCATGGCCAAATTCAATGTTTTTCAGAGCAGAAAGGGCCTGACTCGACCTCTCACACGGAACCCCAAAGGGGGTTTTGTTTTCCTAACGAACAAGAAGTCCCCCCATGCTCCCACCGTCACAGGGAGCTCACAAACACACTGGGAGGAAGAAGCCCAACGGGTCCATCTCACCCAACCTCCTCACTCCCACAGCAGCCAACAGTGGACACTTGGAAAAAAACCTTAAACAAACCCCAAACCCAACCCCGACACCATCAATCAAACAGTGACACTTCCTCTGAAAACTCTCTCTCTCCCCCCTCCAACAATTTATGGCTTAAGTCACCATAATATTGGCTGTCAAGCCCGAGTCTCCCAGCCTCAAGGGCATTTCAAACATCGCAAAGTACAGATCTCGAGCAACATGCAGAAACTTGGCAAATATCTGGGAGCTTCCAGCCCCACGTCCTGCTCCTCAGGAGAGCCAGCTGCCAACAGAGTGCAGCTGAGCAGCAAAGCACATCTGGAGGGTGCCAGGACAAGGGGGCCAACGGAATGCTTTGAGCTCCTTGGGTACAGAGCGGGCATCTCGCTGCTCTCCACAGCTACGTGAGAGGAGGTTCTAGAGGGGCAGGGGTTGCTCTGTTCTCCCTGGTGCCCAGTGACAGGAGGAGGGGAAATGATGCACCAGGAGAGGTTTAGGCTGGATGTAAGGAGGAATTTCTTTACTGAAAGGGTTGTCAGGCACTGGAGCAGCTGCCCAGGGAGGGGCTGAGTCCCCATCCCTGGAGGTGTTTAAGATGTGCACTGTGGGACAGGGTTTGGTGGTGCTGATAGGGCTGGGAAAAGGTTGGACTCGATGATCTTGAAGGTCTCTTCCAGCCAAACTAGTCTGTGATTCTATGATAACCAAACCAAGTCCTATTTTCCCCTACTGATTTATGGGAATGATCATTTCCTGGTGCTTGGAGACACCAGCAACAGGTCAATGATTCTGTGAGGTTATGAAAGTGAAAACAGTTGGGCTGAATCACCATTTCACTGGGTAAACTCAGTGGGAACAACCTTTGCTCTCCCAGGTTGACAGTCACCAGGGGAACCTCGGGGCCCGTGGCAGTACAGTGGAGCTCCAAGGGCTGGATGTGAAAGGCTTTTTCACCAGCCCTCTAATCAAAACATCACCCAGGCTCACGCTGCTCTTTCCAGGATATTAAAAGTGACCAAAAAAATTTGAGTTCATCCAGGCTTGTTCCTGACACTCCTTCTCCAGCATTTCCCATCAGTGGGCTATTTATCCATGCAGAGGCTCTCACACAGAATCACAGAACATTAGGGATTGGAAGGGGCTTCAAAAGACCATCCAGTCCAAGCCCCCTGCCGCAGCAGGATCACCAAGACCAAGTCACACAAGGAACATGGCCAGGCAGGTTTTAAACATCTCCAGAAAAGGAGACTCCACAACTGATAATTTCAAGTTAAAACCCCACCAGAGCCCCCACATCCACTATCACATGTTACCCAGAAATGGATTCCTAAACAAGGAGGCAGGACATGGCTGCCTGGGATTGACTGGGATTGACTGGGACTGATGGTTCCTCAGTCCTCACCAACCCAACGGATTGCGTGTTGGGTGCACAGGTCAAACTGCTTTCCTGAGTCACTTCTCCAGGACTAAGTGGCTTCAGAGGCTTCAGCCCTAAGTAATTAGATAATTGAAGCTGAAGCCCTGTGGTTATCCCTGAAATGTCTGAGTCAATGCGGAGCAGAGGGCCAGGATGAACTGGGCTGAATTGCAGACAACAGCACTAATGCCCAGCAGCAACGGGCAGGACACCAGACCAGCCAGCACCAACACAGCCCCATGGCAGCTGATGTCACAGTCATCATCTCCCTTACCTGGGGGGGGGCCTTCTTTAGCAGCACCAGAAGGGCTTGTAACACCAGATTAGAGAACCGTGGTCCGATGGGGACGTAATCTGAAAGGAGAAAGGAATGTTAATGCCCCCTACGCAGAGGCAGGGTTCACTGAACCAGAAACAGTTCAAGGGTGCTGGACTAAGGAGTGTGGGTGGTGAGGCCCCCCCAAGTGATCCTGCTCCAGCAGGGGGTTTGGACTAGAGGATCTTCATAGGTCCCTTCCAACCCCCACCAGCCTGGGATTCTCTGAGTGGTTCCAGATCACTCCCAGTTTGTGATACTTCAGGGTTTCGATGGTGCAGCTCCTGCTCACCCGAACTCACCTAGAAGTCTCTCGATGTCATCCACAACGACACAGCTCAGCTGGGACTTGTAGGCATCATCAAAGATCTAAACAACAGCCAAACGACTCATTGTTAGACCTCCAGGCACGACAGGTTTGAGTTAAACACAGCAGTGCTGAGAGGGTTAAATGGCACCACGAGAACAGACCCTCCCTGCACTCAGTCCAGTGCTTCACACCTTCAGGGCTCAGGGCTGTGCACTGACCCACATGCTGGGTGAAGCAGCCACTGCCCTCAGCTTCACTGGGTGCATCAGACAAAACAGAGCCATTTCCTTGGCTGTCTGGAGCTGGTGCCCACACAGATCCCCCTGACAGCAGCACCCTTGTGAAGCTCTTCTAGAGCGGTCACTTCTCCTGAGAGCAGACCCACCTGCGTTAGCACTGAGCTTCCATATCAACCTAAGTCACTCTATGATTCTCTGGTTTGCACCTCCCCTGATCCCAAGGGAGTTAAAACTCCCATTGAACTGAACATCACCACCTCAGAACTCATCCTCATCTCCTTCAGCCAGGATCTGGTCTTTCCAAAAGCAGCCCTAAACCCTTTCCACCTTCATGTTTGCAGAGCGAGCTCCAGGCTCACCAGCACAGGGTGGTTTAGTGCTGATCAGACCCAGTTGGGACAGAGCCTTGAAACTTTCCCTGAGTCACTTAGTGCCACTAAAATATTCATTCAATTCTATAAACAAACCTACACACAGGAGTTAGAGCCTGCAGAGAGCAGAAAGCACAATCACAAGGATAATTCACTTCTCCATCCCCTAGAGAGCACAGAACTGGGCTGCAAGAACACGACGGGGCACCCAAGTACCTTCTTCATAGCCTGGCACTTGGCTGTTTCAGAAAATCCAATCATCTTATCAGGAGAGCAGATCTTGATAAAGGGAAAGTTGGATTCTTCTGCTATCTTGGCTGCCAGGGCTGTCTTCCCGCTGTGGGGGGGACCTGAAACAAGGACAAACATCGTGAAAACCCAAGGGAGAGAGCATCTCTGGGAAGGATCTGCATGGCCAGTGTCTTGACCACCTTGATAGCCACACTCAGAGGTACCTACACTCTGAAATGAACTTTTCCACTGGTGAGATCCAGTCCTCCAGATCCAGGACATGACTGCAACTGTTTGAGCACTCACAGACCAGTTTGCTGTGGAACCAACACAAGAGGATGCTCCATGACTTGTAGGACTGGCTGCTGCACCAGAATAGCAGGTGCTTCTTTGTGGAGAGACTTCTTGCACTGTGTTAAGAATCACTGAGTGTGTTGGGTTGGAAGGGACCTCCAAAGGGCATCCAGTCCAACCCCCCTGCACCAAGCAGGGCCAGCATTCATCACATCAGGTTGCCCAGAGCCCCATCCAGCCTGACCTTGAATGGCTCCAGGGATGGGGTCAACACTATCTTTCTGGGCAGCCTGTTCCAGGGATCCCCCCACCTTCAGATTCAACAACTTCTTCATCCTGTCCAGTCTCACTCTGCCCTTTTCCAGCTTCAAACCATGACCCCATGTCCTACAGCCCTTGAGACCAGCCCTCTGAGGGGCCCATTTCACAGAAGGTCACTGTAAGTTGCCCCTGGAGCCTTCTCCTCTTTAGGCTGAACAGCTCCTACTCTCTCAGCTCCAGCCCTCTGAGCATTTATGTCCCTCCTAAACAAGGTTTCTGCAGGTCCTGTGGCAACTGGCAGACACAGCAGCCACTTGGGGGTTTCACATCTACTCTTAGGTTTACCTTCTAGAAGAACGCTAACCAAGGGAGTGCGGTCGCTGTTCTTCGTCTGTTGAACCAGCAGCTCCCCATCGTCCAACACCCGCGTCACTGGATCTCCCCACTTAATGATGCCGTTCATGATGTAGCTCGCGTAGTCCTCCTGGTTGGTTCCAAAGGCCTGGATTGGGGGGAGACTTCTTTTAGTGAGAGATTTTGCATCCCATCAGAGAAACAGGAAACAATTAAGCATCACTGAAGGGAGCAGGACCAAGACTCTTAGATGAAGAAGATGAATGGAATGGCCTGCCCAGGGAGGTGGTGGAGTCGCCAGCTCTGGAGCTGTTCAAGGCGGGATTGGACGTGGCACTTGGTGCCATGGTCTAGCCTTGAGCTCTGGGTGACAGGTTGGACTTGATGATCTATGAGGTCTCTTCCAACCTTGATGATACTGTGATACTGTGATACTGTGAAAGATGACTGAAGATGGCTGAGACAGGCAGTGCTGGCTGGTGATGCACAGATGCTGGAGATCTCACACTTCTAGAAAAATCCTCTCCTAAACCCTCAGAACAAACTCCAAGCACTTCAAGCAGCTGGTAGGTCCTACCTTCACATCATTTAAAGGCAATTCTCAAATGTGAGGTTTAAATCCCCTCCTACAGCCCAAACTAAATCTGCCACCCACTAACTGAAGCAGCACAAAAGAGACAGCAGAGTGGAGGAGAAGAAATTCCCAGTTGCCCTTTCCTTGTCCTATTCCTTTCAAAGATTCTCATGTGCAACACAAGGTACAAACCAGAGGCTCAGCACCATGCCCAGGCTCCTGCCTTCACTCCTCCAGCCAGGAAGTGGTGGTCTGGACACTCTGGTCCCAGAAGGGAGTTGCTCCCTGCAGTCACTCACTGCCCAGGGTGACTCTCAGGGCAGCTGTGTGGTGCCTACCTACCGGTTTGATGTCGTTCTCCAAAGATGCAAAGAAGTCTCCTCTGGTCACACGCAAGCTCTCTGCCTTCTCCATGTCCACTTCCACTTTGTTGCTGGCCTAAAAGACAGACAAAGTAGATGAAGTAGGGCAATACCACACAGAAGCCCTTAGCAACTCCCACCCATGGACCCAACTCTGGGTTTGAAAGTCTCCAGAGCAGGAGATTCCACAACCTCTCTGGGCAGCCAGGACCAGGGCTCTGTCACCCGCATAGTAAAAAAGTTTCTCCTCATGTTGAGGTGGAACTTCCCATGTTCCAGCTTATCTCCATTATTCTCTGACCTATCACTGGGCACCGCTGAGAAGAGACTGGTCCCTTCCTTCTGACACCCACCCTTCAGATATTTACAGATAGTAATGAGATCCCTCTCAGCCTTCTCCTCTCCAGCCTCAGGTCTCTCAGCTTTTCTTCATAGGAGAGATGTTCAAGTCTCTTAGTCATCCTCATAGCTCTCAGGACTGAAGAGGTGTTCTAACTCCTGAAGACAACTTGAGAGTATCCTTTCAGGCTGGAGACCTTATTCAGCTGTCTCAAGGGGTGTCTTGGAAGGCAGAGAAACCTCTGCCACCTTGGCCAGGGACCAAGGTAAGGGATGAGTCAAACAATTTTAACCCTCAAGGATCCCACGATACATCAAGAACAGCATGGCCAGCAGAGCAAGAAGTTACTCCCTCTCTTTGCTCTGCTCTGGTGAGCACCACAATCCTGCACCTCGAATCCTTCAGCCAGTTCTGGTGGCCCCCGCACCAGAAGGACAGGGAACTGTTGGAGCAGGGCCAGAGGAGGCCACAGAGTTGATCCAAGGGCTGGAGCACCCTTGCTCTGAGGACAGGCTGAGGGAGCTGGGATTGTTCAGCCCACAGAAGAGAAGACCCTACGGGGGACCTCAGAGCCGCCTTCCAGTCCCTGAAGAGAACCTCCAGGAAGGCTGCAGAGGGACTTTTCCCAAGGGAGTCCAGCAAATAGGACAGGGGAAAATGGTTTGAAAGTGAAGGAGAGGAGGTTCAGATCTGAGGAAGAAGTTCTTCACTGCCAGGCTGCAAAGACTCTGTTTGTCTTGAGAGGCTGTGGCTGCCCCCTCCCTGGATGTGTTGAAGACCAGGCTGGATGACCTGGAGCTGTTGAAGTGGGGCCAGAGGAGGACACAGAACATGGAACCCTCTGCTGTGGGTCAGGATGGGTGTGTTGGGGGGGTTCAGCTGGAGAAGACAAGCTCTGGGGAGACTAGTGCAGCTGCCTTGAACAACCAAGTCTAGCTGAGAGGAGGTTGCAGTAGATGATCTCTGAGGTCCCTTCCAACCAGAGCCAGTGTGTGATTCTCTCTATCTCAGATACTCCCTTCTGATTAGGATGATCAGCCCAGGGGATCTTCAGCAGAGGCTGAATGCTCTGCTTTGCAGAGGGAAGAGCCTTGTGACACCCTTAACAAACCCCTGAAGCTGCCTGTCCACTGAAAACCAGGCAGATTCTTCTCCCCAGCCTTTCACCAGTCCCACGTTTTAATTTTTAACGCACACGGGGAGATCATCAAGAAGAGTTTCAGTGACTCAGAAGAATAACATCCCTTCATTTTCCATTTCTGCTCCTGCCTCAGAAAACTAGGTCAGCCCTCTGATGTATATTTTAGAGTTTGCAGTACTCGTAGGGGAGAATAAAACCTTCCAGCGCATCGCTGACGGCTGCTTCAGAACAAGCAGATTATCCACAACTACAGAGTGAGAGTGTTTGAAAAGAGGAACCTCAGCACGGCCTCTGCCCGCCGGACCGACCTTGCGGAGACGCCGCTCACGCCCAACCCTGCCCTACGCTCGTCCGTCGCCCTTTCTTCTCTTCTCCCACTGCGACATTCTGGCAACACAGGGAATAAAGCAGAACACTGATGGGCCCCAAACCCCACCCTAAACCCAAAGCCCTGGAAAACGCATCCGCTGGCAGCAAAATCAATTATTTAAGGACAATACTTTGCCTGTGGAGGGATGAAAATCCCTCCGGAGGTGCTGAGTTTTGTGGGGGATTGTTTTTGAGGTAGAACACAAGGAAAGGAGAACCTGCTGGCATCTGTGGGGTTCTCGTGTCAGCCTGTGGGGTTCTCGTGTCAGCCTGTGGGGTTCTCGTGTCAGTCTGTGGGGTTCTCGTGTCAGCCTGTGGGGTTCTCGTGTCAGCCTGTGGGGTTCTCGTGTCAGCCTGTGGGGTTCTCGTGTCAGCCTGTGGGGTTCTGGTGTCAGAAGTACTTCAGGTGTTATGGGGATACAAGAACAACCAGCAGAGCCGTTTCTCACTTAACAATGAGCTACCAAGGGATGGAGATGTCTGGGCAACCAAATGACTTCTCTCTCTTAATGGGTTTGCTCATCACCGTGGAAGTGTGAGCTCTGCACACTCCAGGCTGAACAGACCTTTTATTCACAAAGACACCGGTGCAGTGGAAGTGATGTCGAAGCGACAGCTCGCAGCAGCTCCTGGCCACGAGAGCAGAGGGGCTGAGCCGGGCAGCCTCCTTCTCCACAAACTCATCACCTCGTATTTCAACACCATCAAATTCTGTGGTTTGCATCTGGAGTGACAGAACCTGACATTTCATGGTCCTTCACTCCCTTCTAGTTAAAGACAGACTGACCCCCCCACTGCTTCCCAGCAAACACAAGGCGGTGGAAGGAGCTGAGGACACAGCAAGTTGCTGTGGACAGGGAGAGGATCAGCAGCGAGTACTTCTCTGAAATGGAAGACACTCTACAAGGCCCTTCTGGGCTCAGCCAAGAGTTTAGCAGCAGTGACATAGAATCATAGAATTGTTTAGGCTGGAAAAGACCTTCAAGCTCATCCAGTCCAATCATGAACCCAGATGTTCCAACCCACCGCTGACCCCTGTCCCTGAGCTCCACATCTCCATGACTGGGAAACATGGCCAGGGATGGTGACTCAACCCCATCCCTGGGCAGCCTGTTCCAAGGGCTGAGGGCCCTTTCCAGGGAGAAGTTTCTCCTCAGGGCCAGCCTAATCTTCCCCTGGGGCAGCTTGAAGCCATTTGCTCTTGTCCTGTCCCTTGCTCCTTGGGAGAAGAGACCAACCCCCACCTCTCTCCACCCTCCTGCCAGGCAGCTGCAGACAGCAATGAGGTCTCCTCTCAGCCTCCTTTTCTCCAGACTAACCAGCCCCAGCTCCCTCAGCTGCTCCTCACAAGGTTTGTTCTCCAGACCCTTCCCCAACCTTGTTGCCTCCATTCAACCATCTCACTTCCACCTCTTGTCTCTTGGGTCCAATCCATCCACTGAGCTTGAAACTTCCAATCTTTATCAAAACACTCTGACCAGCCATCACCCTCCGCTGCCACTGAGCCACACAGGAGTCACTCAGGGGTCAGGAGATCAAAGAACCATGTAAAAGGATAGTGAAAAAGTTGGTGTCCACGTGAACTTCATCTCTTCACACACGTTGGGATGCCACTACTCATTTGGCAGCAAAGATTCTACAGAAGAATCCCAACAGAGTGATTGTCTCTTCTTTTGCCCCAGTGAGAGATGCCAGGACTGACCTTAATGTGCCTGTTCATGGCTGTGGACTGAGCAGCTCGGACCAAACCCTCTAATTCAGCACCACTGAAGTTTTTGGTCTCCACTGCCAGCTCCGCAATGTCCACGTCTTCGGCCAGCAGCTGGTGCTCGCGCATCCGCACCGTGTGGATGTGAAGGATCTGGAACCGCCCCTTCTCGTCCGGGAGACCTGGGATTTCAAACAGAAACAGGTCACAGCATCCTGCAATGGGCAGAATGATCTGGGTCGGAAGGGATCGTAAAGATCATCTAGCTTCAACCCCCCTGTTGTGGGCAAGGTCACCTACAGAATCATCAGTGTCTTGGCACAGCAGCTTTTCCCTCACCTCAAAGGTCCTTCTCCCAAAGGCTCTTCCTCTCCATGAGCAGATCAGTGCTACAAGAGAGTATCTGACACTGTTTTTTGCCCGAGTCTCTTCACCCACTCTAACAGCCCCTGGCAAATTGATTCCTGGCTGCCAAACTAGAGAGAAAACAGAAAGGTTTTGCTTCTTTCCTCAGGGCTCCTCCAAGCTGGTTGTTCTCAGGCTTCTTCCACACCAGGAATCCACCTCACACAACGGCAATCTGGGCAGACCCTTGGAATCCCTGAGCCCAGTTCCCGTAGAACTTGGTCTAGGTGATCCTGCTGTGGCAGGGGGATTGGACTAGATGGTCTTTCGAGGTCCCTTCCAATCCCTAATGATTTTGTGATTCTATTACTCTATGATTCTGGGATTCTGCCATCTCTGCTCTGCCCCTTTACCCCTGAGGACAGTTCCCCTTGGGGTTCCATCCACTAATTCCTTAACCCACTCCTAAAGTTCAGGGTCTTGGCCTCAAACTTTACCTGGCCCATACCTTAAAACGTTCATTTTTCCAAGTGAAGTGATCGTCACCCAGGTGCCAACTGCCCAAGTCCCTTCTGAAATGCAGGTGATGGAAGTACAGAAAGCCCTTCTCTTCAAAGCCAGCACAAGTAGTCAGCCTGGCACATGGTCGTCTTGGTAGCCCCACACTGTTATTCAACTCCCTTTCCAACCTGCCTCCACAGCCTTTACTACAGGGGTGTGCTGGGAAGGGGACAGAGATGACTACCAAGCTGGTGAAGGATTTGGAACAGTTGTTGTGTGAGGAATGGCTGAGGGACCTGGGCTGGGGTCAGGGGAAAATCATAGAATCATCAAATCATCATCAAGGTTGGAAAAGACCTTTGAGATCACAAAGTCCAACCAACCACCCTACAACCTCCAACCACTACCCCATCTCCTCAAATACTCTGGCTGCTCCTTTGTTGAACCCCTCCAGGGACACTGCCTCCACCCTCTCCACCCTCTCCCTGGGCAGCCTGGTCCAAGACCTCCCCACTCTTGCTGGGAAGAAGTTTTTCCTGAGATCCAGACTGACCCTCCCCTGGCACAACCTGACCCCATTTCCTCTGCTCCTATCTCCAGTCTCTAGGGAGAAGAGGCCAACCCCTGCCTCACTGCACCTTGTCTTCAGGTAGTTGTAGATAGCAGGGAGGTCTCCCCTCAGCCTCCTCATCTGCAGGTTGAACAGCCCCAGCTCCCTCAGCCTCTCCCCATCAGCCCTGTTCTCCAGACCCCAAACCAGCCCAGTTCCAACCTACCCCTCTGAAACTGCAGTCACAATCACTACCCTAACACAGATCCCAACCAGTCTGAGCTTCTCACTGCAAGAGAGGATCACTCACAGAGCTTTTACTCAGTCCCAGGCTGTTCTCTGTTCAGATGTTCTGTGAATTAACCCCAGAACTGAGCATCATGGTCCAGTCACCCTTCAGACTTCACCATGAGCTTTACTGATCAAACTTCTGATCTCAAATGTAAAGTCAGGAACTGGTTTCCATCAATCTGAGACAATCTGGGCTTAATGTCTTAATATCCTTCACCACCAGACATCCTGTTTGTCCCTCTGCACTGCTGTCAGGAGGCTGGGCACAGCTACAGTCCCTGGCAGAGAGTCTGCAGCTCATGAGAACAAACAGCAACAGAGCTCTCACCCACTTCCAGCTCTGCTGACACTCAATCCAGACCCACTCTTTCAGGACCAGCCAATGCTGGTTAACACTTTCCTGAGTGAAAGCCACCATCATCACTAAACACAAGGATCTGCAGTCCTCCAGGTCACTCACCTGCTCTACAGGTTCAACAGCTGACAGAATCGTTCAGGTTGGAAAAGACCTCTAAAGTCACTGAGCCCAACCCTCAACCCAGCTGTCCCATCCCACAGCTAAACCCTGTCCCTCAGGTCCAGATCTGTGAAACAGGGCCAGGGACAGTGACTCAACCACAGTCCTGCAGGAGCTGACAGTGCTATTTCTCTGCTCCTTTCCCTCACACAAGAAATGCAAGGACCTGCCTGCCCACACTTCTCCAGGCTACTGGACAGGAACTGGTACCAGCTCAGTGGTTGAGCAGCAGGGAAGTCTGAAATGCTGGGTTTGATGGGCTAATCATGGAGTTCAGCACCTCTGCTGTCCTGCTCACATTCCATTAGTTCTCATGGTTACTGCAAGGACGCATGAGCTCAGGTGCTGCCATCTGCCAGCTGCTTACCGATCTCCATCTTCACCTCCAGCCTCCCCGGTCTCAGCAGAGCTTCGTCAATCAGATCAGGTCTGTTGGTCATTCCTGAATTGGGAGTTAAAAACAAAGGAAGTGTTAGCTGAGCCCACCAAGTGCATCTCCAACCCCTGAGTACAGCCCACAGAGCCAGGTAGACAGCTCAGAGTCTCAAGATGACAGACAGAAGTCACCCATCTTCAGGACTTCTGGAACATAGACTCAGAAAATAGAATCACACAATCGTTAGGGTTGGAAGAGACCTCCAAGATCATTCAGTCCGACCACCAACCCAACCCCACCTTGCCCACTAAACCCTGTCCCCAGGGCCACAGCTACTCAGTGTTTGAACCCCTCCAGGGACAGCAACTTCCCCTCTCCCCAGGGAAGTCTGTTCCAACTCCTGACCTCTCTGTCAGGGAAGAGATTTCTCCTGATATCCAACCTGACTTGAGGCCACTTCTTCTTATCCTACTGCTGGTGACTTGGGAGAAGAAACCAACCCCCACTTCTCTGCACCCTCCTTTCGAGCAGTTGCAGACAGCAATAAGGTCTCCCCTCAGCCTCCTTTCCTCCAGACTAAACAACCCCAGCTCCCTCAGCCTCTCCCCATCTGACCAGCCCTTCACCAGCTTCACTGCCCTTCTCTGGCCCTGCTCCAGCCCCTCAAATGCCTTCCTTGCATTGAGGTGCCCCACACTGACACCAGTACTCGAGACGAGGCCTCCCCAGTGCTGGGTACTGGGCCAAGCAGTCACATCACACCCTGAAAAGAGTCAGGGCAACAGGGATCACACCTGTACTTGTGACTGTCTGTGCTCCCAGCACCAGGACACCTACAAAACACAGCCAGGGAAGTCCCACTCCTCCTCCCATGCCGACACGTCACTGCGTGTCACTGCTTTGAAGCTAAAGGAGGAAATATCAGCTGGTCACAGCACCATCTCCCTATAAACCTGCTGCTGCTGCTGCTGTCACTCAGTTTGGACCAGTCCAAACAGATCCAGTGCTGGTAAATGATCACAGAATGGTCTGTGTTGGAAGGGACCTTCCAAGGTCACCAATGATGACCTGCAGGGAGGAGAACACCACCAGTGTTCAAGCAGACCCCGTAACAGAGAAAGCAAGGAGCATCCTACCGATCACCAGGATGTTATTGAGCTGCTCCACGCCGTCAATCTTAGACAGCAGCTGGTTCACAACAGTATCATGGACTCCAGTGCTCCCAGCCATGCTGCCTCTCTGCTTGCAGATGGCATCGATCTCATCAAAGATGATGATGTGCACCCCACTGTTGGCTCCCAGCTGCCGGAGAGAAAAGCACGTCAGGAATGCCACAGGACACCCCCAAAAGCTCTCCAGGCACAAGAGGCACCTCTCTATGAGCTCAGCCACACACAGGACACTGACATCCCTGAGTGGCTTCAGATCACCCACTGTGAATCAGAGCCCCTGCCCAGAACGACCCCTTCCCACCCTCCAGAGCAGGGTGCTTGCTGGAGGAGGCTGAGGAGCTGAGCTTCAAGGGATGGGATGAGACAGAAGAAGAAATGCACAAGCCTGAAGCAGGAACACCCAGCTGGGCCACGGAGTCCCAGTACTCAGGTTCTGGGGGAGCCTTCAGAAAGGGAGACAGGGCACAAAGTACTTAGATGGAGGGATGAGCCCAGTGTGGGCAGCTCTCCAGGCTGTGCTGAAGCTTGTAAATGATTCGCCAGCACAGCCTTGCTCTGGGCATTTTGAAGCAGTCCCCTCACTCAGGGCCAACCAGGAACAGAACTGCAGCATCTCCAGGTTCACTCAGAGGTGAAGCAGTCGCAGCTGCTAAGAGAACAGGACACTTTTTGTGACTGTGCTCTGAAGAGCTTTCCCTCCAAATTCCACCTCTCAAACATCTTTTGTGGCCAGCGCAGGCCACGTTAACACTGGGGTGAATGTGCTGGCGCTGGCAAGTTGCCCCAGCCACAAGCCCTTACAATACCAACCTTTTCGAGACCTTTCTAATCTCACAGCTTGTCATCAGGACCATCCCCTCCAGCCAATATAAAGTCTATTTTAACAGGTGTGTTCTGCACAGGAGCAGCAGCTCCCAGTTACATCAGCACAGCCAGAGAGAAGGAGGCTGTTCCCACTGCTCTGGGTTACCACACAGGGCTGATTTATGGATTAATAAAACTCTGGCAGGAGCAAATCAAATGCTTTCAAGCCACTTGCAAACCCCACGGGCTTCTTAGAGGGACATAAAATTAAGGGAATACAGTGTCCTTTGCTAAAGTCTTCTGCAAAAACCTGTTCCTGCATTTAACTGTGACTGGCCTGACCCATTTCCTTCACCAGAAAATCAATAAAGAATCTATCAAGAGTAATGAATTGGTCCACAGCCCACAGAAGGATGTGTATTGATACCTTCAAACCCCAGCCTAGGCTTTTGACATCCAGCTACAGGCTGGATCAAAGAGAACAGTTTGAATCCCAGGACTGCAGAACATCAGGGATTGGAAGGGACCTTGAAAGATCATCCAGTCCAAGCCCCCTCACACAGCAGGATCACCTACATCCAGTCACACAGGAACACATCCAGGTGGGTTTTAAATGTCTCCAGAGAAGGAGACTCCACAACCTCCCTGGGCAGCCCCTTCCAGGGCTCTGTCAGCCCCACTGAGAAGTTCCTTCTCACTGATGTGGAACCTCCTCTGTTCCAGCTCACACCCGTTGTCCCTTGTCCTATCACTAGAAGACACTGAGCAGAGCCTGGCTACATCCTCCTGACACCCACTCTTTCCATATTTATCAACATTCATGGGGTCACCCCTCAGTCTCCTTTTCTCCAAGCTCAAGAGGCCCAGCTCCCTCAGCCTTTCCTCATCAGGGAGATGTTCTACTCCCTTCATCATCTTCGTGGCTCTGCGCTGGTCCCTCTCCAGCAGTTCTGTGTCCTTCTGGAACTGAGGAGCCCAGAACTGGACACAATATTCCAGTTCCAGAGTTTCCAGTCTCTACTTTGGAGAAAGAATTCTCATCCATCAAAGAAAAAAACAATCATGTCCTGTGGATCTGTAGACCTGAAGGACTGTAACAGATTAATATCAATCAGACTGCAGCCCCCAAGCCTGCAATCGTGAGGCTCATTTGAAATTCATCCTGTGCTCTGAGCCACCTGCATCTAGCAGCAAAAATCCAAACAGATTAATCCTCTCTGCCCCATAAATTCTGAAAAATAAGGATGAAGGGGAAAACAGAGCAGAGCTTTTGCAGTCCTGTGCTCCAGCATTTTTTCAGCAGGTGACAGACCGTGCAGCACAAAGCAGGCTGGGCCCTACCCAGTGACTTTAAAATAGCTCTGCACAGGATTTAAACAGCTCATCGTGCTCTGGAGCTGTTAACTACAGCACTGGCTGCTTCTCCAGGCCCTGAGATTGTTCTGTCAGCCTCAGTGTGTGAATCTGCAAAGTCCCAATACCCAGTGACTTGCAAGAAATAAGTCCAGTCCCGAGCTGAGCAGTGACTGGGGGGGTTGCTGCAGTGCAAGCAGTGCTTTTGTGACTAGAAACCTCCCTCCTGGTGACTTCTGCAGGGCTTCTCTGCATCTGCATTACCCGTCTTTGTTCTTCCTCTGCATCAGCAAACAGCTTGCGGATGTTTGCCTCGGACTCGCCCACGTATTTGTTGAGGATTTCGGGACCGTTGACCACCTTTGGCTCTCTGGCATTCAGCATCTTCCCGATCTGCCTGGCCATGAGGGTTTTCCCACAGCCTGGAGGTCCATAGAGGAGAATCCCCTTCACGTGTTTGCAGCCTGCAACAAGAGAGAACAAGTTCAGGGAGCAGCTGATGCTGGGAAGGGCAGTGTCGGATGGAGGGAATCACTGCTGCAGAGAAGAGCATCAGCCTCCACCAGCACAATTCAAATTCAGGCTGAGTCAGAGCTGTTCAAGGGAAAATAGTTGAATTCACAGTTTCAAGCACAATCTAAAGGATCTGCTCCTCAGCACTTCCCTTGGCCCACGGAAAGGATCAATGTGCAGACAGCAAAGCATCCAGCCTGTGGGGAGTGAAGATGCTCCACTCATGTTTAAGACCGTGATGGCCACAGGCTGCACCAGCTAGAGACCTGCACCCACTGCCCCTTCCCTAGAGTGACACCTGCTGCTGTCACCCAGTCAGACCAGTGAGGACAGGCCAAGGAAGGAGACCTCGAGAGCATCTTCTGCCTCAACACAAGTCCTGATGTGGAACTCAAGTGTTAAACTACAGAGGTTGGGAATTCAGAAGCACCTTCTCCTTTTGTCTTGTTCTGTCTCACTGCTGCTCTCTTGCAGGTTGTCCACAGGCTGAACTGAGCTGCAGGATGTTGCTCTGAGGAGCATCTGACCCCTGCAGACCCCAGGGAGCACCAGTGCTGCAGTGAACAAGACTTACCTGGGCTTCTACGCGGATAGAATCACAGAATCACCGAAACATCAAGGTTGAAAAAGGCCTCCCAGAGCATCAAGTCCAACCAACCACCCTACAGCCCCCAACCACTAACCCCTCTCCCCAAACACCCTTTGCTGAACCCCTCCAAGGACGGTGTCTCCACCCCCCGCCTGGGCAGCCTGGTCCAAGGCCTCCCCACTTTTTCTGGGAGGATGCTTTTCCTGAGATCCAACCTAACCCTCCCCTGGCACAACTTGACCCCATTTCCTCTGATCCTATCACCAGTTCCTAGGGAGAAGAGGCCAACACCCCCTCACTCCAACCTTCCTTCAGGCAGTTGTAGAGAGCAGAGAGGTCTCCCCTCAGCCTCCTCCTCTCCAGGTTGAACAGCCCCAGCTCCCTCAGCCTCTCCCCATCAGCCCTGTTCTCCAGACCCTGAACCAGCCCAGTTGCCCTCCTCTGCCCCCTCTCCAGCCCCTCCATGCCCTTCCCTTCCTGCAGAGCCCAAAACGCTCCCAGTACTCAAGTACATTTACTACAAAAAAGAAGAGATTTGGCTCTCAAGAACTAATTAATCACCTTTCAGGCATCTCTGAGTCAAGCAGACAAACCACGCACACAGCAGAGACAAGTTCCACACAGGAATGAAAGAGCCACAGATAAATTAAAGTGATTCCTGTCAAATGGGTGTCACGAGAGGGATTGTTAGGGGGGTTTCGAGGAGAAACACGATCACCTCTGTAGCCAAGCAGCACAAAGCAGGATTTTGATGATGAGTGATGTCTGAAGGGAAATCCCAAGCAGAGGGAGGCTCAGGCGGCTCCGCTGGGCTCGAGCAAGAGGCTGTCAAAGGGCTGCTGGCAAGTCGGGGCACGTGAAGCTAAAGAGCCCTGCAAGCATCCTGACAGATGCAGCAGAGCTGTGCAGAGGGTGTCCTTTTCCTTTAGGACACTTTCAGGGAAGAAACACAAAGAGCAGTCTGGCATCTTCTTATTTCTTTAGTTGTCTGACAATTTACAGTCTCCCTCCTCAAAGGACACAATCTGCCTGAATCCAGCAAAAGCTTCTCATCCACAGCCCCAACACTGCACCTGATTCCACCTCTGCACGAGCTGAAATGCTGTGTCCAAAGTCTCACAGCCTGTTGTGGGACGCATGGAGAATCACAGAATCATGGAATCATTTAGGCTGGAAAAGATCTTCAAGCTCATCCAGTCCAACCATGAACCCAGATGCCCCAACCCACCGCTAAAGCCAGGCCCTGAGCTCCACATCTCCATGGCTGGGACATGTGGGCAGGGATGGTGATTCAACCCCCTCCCTGGGCAGCCTGTTCCAAGGGCTGAGGGCCCTTTCCAGGGGGAACTTTCTCCTCAGGGCCCACCTAAGCTTCCCCTGGGGCAGCTTGAGGCTGTTTTCATCTGGTCCTGTCCCTTGTTCCTTGGGGAAGAGACCAACCTCCACCTCTCTGGGGGAGGCCGGCAAGCGAGCCTGCTGGCCACAAGCAGCCCAGTGATACTAAACTGGCTGCTACGGTGCTCAGCTGGACCTGAGCAAACCCACCAGCCAGGGGCACAGCAGAACAACCCAGTGGCTCCCAAAGCTCCCCAGACAGGCTGCTGGGCACCCCCCTACACGTGTGTGACCTCCCCTGACCATCTGCCACAAGCCTTGGTTGCCACTGTGAATGGGCAACATTGAGAGCTGGGTTGGAGCCAGGTGGAAGAACATTCCTGAGACCAAAGCAATTAGTCCCTCTGCAAATAAAATCACCACAAGCTGCCCCAGCAGAGATTTCAGGCTGCGGTCACCTGGCTGAAAGGAAAGTTCTAAACACAAGCAGGACTCTGTGGAAATGGAGAAGTGATGACAAACCCCAAATGTTAGCTCCGGGCTCACAGCGGGACCCCGTGTGTCTCACAGGAATGTTGATTAAGTTTATCTCCCCCTTTTGCTGATTTCCCTGCTGCAGCCCAAATGTCAGTCCCGAGAGCCTCAGACACACGACTCGTGCGCAGCGTGGACATCTCCCACTGCTCCTTCCCAGCAGGGCTCCAGGCAAAGGTCACGGCTGCAGGGAGCTGCTTAATGATGCAGTGACAGGCAGGGGCTCAAGGGGCTCCTTAAGAGGAGCTAAAACAGACCAATAATGGGAAATATCAAGGAAAAGGCATAAAATATCACAGAAAAGTCATGCAAACTAGTAAGAACGGGAGAGTTACTGGTGGTACCAAGAGAAGCCCACAGCTACGTTGAAGCAGAAGGTCACCTCCCCACAGCCAAGATCAAGCTTGTCTGCTCAGCTCTGGGTGATCACTGTTTTTGAAAGATGAGAAGGAATGTTTCTGTGGAACAGGGATTTTTCTGCTTGGGAGTGAAATTCCCCTTTTAACTGAAATCAAAGCCTTCTGCTGGGACTGGATCACTCAGAGGCACCGGCCGGGACTCTCCATCGCTACCCCGGTCCAGATTCTGCATCCCTCAGTTGCGGGGGAGATGCTTATCTCGGCACATTGATCTTCAGGTGGGCTTCAGTCAGCTCCAGGTAAAATCAGGGGGCTTCACCTGCCACACACAATCAAGTTCCCCCAAGACAGCTCTTGCTCCCTCCTCTCACAGCATTCCCAGCCTCCACCACCACCTCAGGTCCCTCTTCCTGCAGGACTGAGGTGCCACCAGGCAGCAGTCAAGGCTGAAGCACCGTGTTCCTGTTCTTACCTCAAGCTGAGAGATGGAAGGGGCTATGCCAGAAGGAGAAGGTTTTCTCTCCAGAGGCCTCACTACAGCCAGGGCTGTGATCTATCAAATGAGGTGACTGAGTCTGCCCTCAGAAAATTCATGGATGACACCAAGTTGGGGGAGGGTGTCGAGCTACTGGAGAGGAGGGAGATGCTGCAGAGAGATCTGGACAGGCTGAGTCAATGAGCAGAGGTTTAACAGGGTCAAGGGCAGGGTCCTGCACTTTGGTCACGACAATCTCCTGCAGCTACAGACTGGGGGATGAGTGGCTGGAGAACAGCCAGCAGATAGGGACCTGGCAGTACTGGGTGACCACCAGCTGAACAGGAGCCAGCAGGGTGCCCAGGTGGCCCAGAAGGCCAATGGCATGCTGGTGTGGATCACCAATAGTGTGGCCAACAGGACTAGGGATGTAGTTGTCCCCCTTGAGGCCTCTCCTCAAGTACTGGAAGCAGTGCTGGGACCCTCACTTCAACAAAGAGATTGAGGGGCTGGAGCAGGTCCAGAGGAGTAACGAGGCTGGGGAAGGAACCGGAGGGAAAGACTGATGAGGAGAGACTGAGGGAGCTGGGGGTGTTCAGCCTGGAGAAGAGGAGACTCGGGGACCTTCTCACTCTCTATAACTCCATTAAGGGAGGTTGGAGTCAGCAAGGGTTGAGGTCTTCTCCCAGGTTCTTCTCCAGGTTCTTCATCCCAGCACCAGGATGAGAGGGCAGGGCCTGAAGCTGCCAGGGGAGGGTTAGGCTGGATGTCAGGAAGCCCTTGCTCATTGAAAGGGTGATCAGACCCTGGAATGGACTGCCCAGGGCAGTGGTGGAGTCCCCATCCCTGGAGGAGTTGAAGGACAGCCTGGCTGTGGCCCTTAGTGCCCTGGTGTGGCTGCTGGGGTGATGTTAGGTCCTGGGCTGGGCTGGATGAGCTCAGAGGGCTTCTCCAGCCTGAGTCATTCTGGGGTTCTATGGAACCATTCAGCCCTGCACAGTGGAAACAACCCAGTCGCTTGGTTCTTCCCAGACCTTTGCAAACAGCTTCCTCATCGCAGCTCGTCTGGCCTGGGCACACACAGGTAGGAGGAGGCAAAGAGCAGATCTGCAGCAAAGACAGGACATTTATCAGTTCCTGGTGGAATGTGATAAAAACAGGGATCAACCAGCTGCAGAGCAGCTTCTAAGGGCTACCTTTGGCTGCACAAATAAAACAGGGACCCTCAGAAACAGGGAATTTGATAAGAGAATGTACAAAACACACTGATCTTTAGAAGAAGCCATCACTGATGCACAGAACAAACTCGTTTCAAGAGGAGCTACAGACATTCCAGCCCACTGCAGATGAGCATCGTGCGGAGCGCCGGCTGTGCTGCTGAACCCAGCAGCTCATGTTTACAGCCACAGCCAGATCCCACCTGCCTGTTAAAGGCCATAAATCTCATCAGCATTTTCTACTCTTTGGATCATGTCTGTCTGCTTCGAGAGTCAACATGATGTCACTGGTAAGTGCCTATGGAGTGCTGCAGGATTGGCAGCCACAAGATCATGAAGAGTCAAACATCAGGTGAAAGTCAACAGCAGCCCTAAAGATTCACCAGTACATGATGGCAAAGCTGCAGCCTTGAAAGCAACCAGCCTTAACTGATGATGGTCCCAGTGTGGTTTGAAGGGACCTGACCTCACCAACCAACACCTTCCTCCTGCTGGCCCCAGCATTCATAGAATCATAAGGGATTGGAAGAGACCTCCAAAGATCATCTAGTCCAATCCCCCTGCCACAGCAGGGTCACCTAGACCAAGTCATACAGTCAGTCAGGGATACAAGGGACCCCAGGATCATGGGGCTCCGTTGCTGAATCCCAGAATCACATCGACCCAACCAGGCAGCTCAGCAGGCTCAGCACTATCCCCCCTGTTTATTGTTGTTATTAACAGGATTTTTTGCTTCCAACTGCATCCTGGAGCCACAGGAGCCCAGAGCTCCCAGAGCAGAGGTGGTTGACAGCTGTAGAAGAAAAGCATCAGTGGGGCAAACTGCCCCTGTCTGGGGCAGCAGGGAGCTGTGCAGCATTTAACAACCAGCTGAGCCTGATCAGAGATTTCTTTCCTTGGACAAACCACAGCCTGTGGTGTCTGAGCAGCAGTTACACCCCGGGTTGATCTGGTTGCCTAGCGCTGATTTACGCCCTCCAGCCTCAGAACGTTCCGTGGAAGTTAGAGAAACCACACACAAACTGCAAGTGATGTCTGGAGGGCCTGCAGAGCCTCTCTGTAGTTACAGGACAGGAATCCTTACTGCATTTGGCATGGAAGCTGCCAGTCTGTGAGCAGCAGGCACACACCAGAGGCGGGCGAGCAGCAGAGCAGCAGAGAGCAAGCAAATTCCTCCTTTTCCTTTCCCAATAAATTATAGACAAAGCGGAGCAGCTGTCACGGTGACATTTCAGATCTGAAATATAGTGAGGAGCAAGTTCTGACTAAGGCAAAGAAAATGAATGTCAGGAAGGTTTTGTTTTTTCAGAGTTCAGGTAAGCTCTTTTGCCCCAGGGTTCACTGGGGAGCAGGAGAGCCCTGCTGGGAGCCTAACCCCGTCCCAGAAAAATGCTGCTGTCTGTAGTATGTGTGTAAACACGCAGCAGCGCGGGCACACGTATTAGACAAATAATAGGGCACGCCCTGAATTCATTGCCCAGGGTAATCAAAACACCCGTGGTCCTTCTTCCTGGATTGGGCAACAGCACTTACCAAGAGGAACCACAGACTCACAGAACATTAGGGATTGGAAGGAACCTTGAAAGATCATCCAGTCCAAGCCCCCTCACATAGCAGGATCACTGACATCCAGTCACACATGAACACATCCAGGTGGGTTTTAAATGTCTCCAAAGAAGGAGACTCCACAACCTCCCTGGGCAGCCCCTTCCAGGGCTCTGTCACCCTCACCAGGAAGAAGGTCCTTCTCATATTGATGTGGAACCTCCTATGTTCCAGCAGACACCCCTTGCCCCTTGTCCTATCGCTAGATGACACTGAGCAGAGCCTGGCTCCATCCTCCTGACACCCACCCTTTACATGTTTATAAACATTAATGGGGTCACCCCTCAGTCTCCTTTTCTCCAAGCTCAAGAGACCCAGCTCCCTCAGCCTTTCCTCATCAGGGAGATGTTCTACTCCCTTCAACATCTTCGTGGCTCTGTGCTGGGCTCTCTCCAGCAGTTCTGTGTCCTTGAACTGAGGGGCCCAGAACTGGACACAAGATTCCAGATGTCATCTCACCAGGGCAGAGCAAAGCAGGAGGAGAACTTCTCTTGATCTGATAACCACCCCCATTCTGATCCACCCCAGGATACTGTTGGCCTTCTTGGCCACAGGACACATTGCTGGCTCCTGGTCATCCTGCTGGCCACCAGGACCCCCAGTTCCCTTTCCCCTACGCTGCTCTCCAACAGGTCAGTCCCCACCCTATAACCACGGGAGCAGCACATCCTGCAAAGCTGCTTCACCACCTCACCCTGGTGAGGCTTCACCCCAAAGAGGTGACGCGGGTTGCCCACGGCCAAGTCACCGCCAAGCTCCCGCCTGTTGGGTTAATTCAGCTAATGACAACAGCAAGGGGCTGTCACCGCAGCGTGACACGCCACTGCTTAACGTGCTGCCAGACTGCAGCTGCCAGGGAAGCTGAGGAGGTGAAGGCACAGCGGAATGAAAACATCTCTAATTACCTCTCGTCTACTCACGTATTGCTCATCCCAGCCCAGCGACACTGAGGAGGCTTCCCAAAGCCTAAACCTTTTACCTCCACACACAGGGCTCGGCGCTGCAGCCCTGAGCAGAGCCCATGGTTCTTTCAAAAGCTGAAGCTATGTCGAGTGAGAGACACTGGTCCTGCCCCAGGCCAGCCCCAGCTCTGAGCCGCTCAGCACTGCCCACGTAAAAGCTCTTCTTTCCACAACCAGTTCTGTTCCTCTCATTTCCTCCCTCTGCAGAGGAGATAAATATTTAACAAATCTAAGCATCAGATATTCTCCAGCAAACGCAGAGAAGTTACAACTTGCTCACAGGCACAAGAACCAGGAGAACCAAGATCAGCCCCCATGAGATGAGCCACTGGCTTCCAGTTTGGTGGGAAGTAAAAAGGCAGGGAAGAGAGAGAGAGAGAAAGACCTGCAACACTAATTGGATTCAGCCCACGGGGCTTCCTCAGTGTTTCTCCAGGAATGCTCAAACCAGTAAGGAAAAGACCTGACACACCTCACGGGGAAGCTGGACATCAATTCCACAGCCCACTTTGCACAGCCCCGCACACACAGGACGGAGCTTCTGAGGAAACTCTGTTTTATAATCAATGTCTCCATTGCTTGGGAGAGGGAAGATGGGTCAAGAAACATGAACACACACAGAAATCATCCAGCTAGGGATCCCAAGGTGAAATGTGAACCCGCAGAGATTCTATTCGGAGAACAAGGACCAGCTATAACATCCCCAGCCACTCAGTGGGACAGAACAAGGTACCTGCAGCCACACGGTGCTCTCCAGACATTAAAGCCAGCAGCATTTCTCTGCCTGCCAGCACATGTTTACAGAGTAAAGGGACTGCCCTCCCTTCTCTGACCCAGAAAAAGAAGTTATATATAGAAACTGGGCTTTTATTTCATGAACTCCATGGCCTGTGCTGCTTCTCTGGTGTTTCCAGTGTGAGCAGGCAGGGCTCACACAGGGTACTCTGTGGACTGGGTTAACACTGGATGCAGACTTGTACTGCAACTGTCAGCACAACAGCTATTTAACAGGTAAGGAACGACAATTAGCACAGAATTTCCTTTGAGCCAGGAAGTCAGGAATGGGAGCAGGAACAGTGAGGAACAGCAGCATTCAGCCTCACTGCTAGGAATTAACATTCGAAGGAACAGGGAGCGCCTGAGTTCCAAGAGAAAAGGATTAAACCCTGTTCCTCGTTTGTTCAGATGATTCACGGACAGTGTGGAGGATTCACGTCGTTCCTTTGTCCCTCCTCTCCAGCCAAGTGACAGGAGTATGAAAGACATTCGGCAGCAGCAGGAGAAGAAAAGGCTTTGTGAGCCTGTTAGAGCCTGGAGCAACTGCCACGTTAGAGCAGCGTAATGATTTTAGCTGCTGTTCCATCCCTACAAACCAGAGCCAGCCCCGCATCCCACTCCCGCAGCTCAGACTCACCCATTTGCTCCACAATTTCAGGTGGAAAAACACGAGAAGCAAAAGCTCGTCGGAAAATATCAGAGAATTCTTTGTCGAGGCCCCCAATGCCCATTTTCTCAAAGTTCCAGTCGGGGTTGATGATGGACTGGCGGTTCTCCTTGGTCTTGGATTTCCCTGCAAAACACCAGCAGTCATTTCAAACATGGAGTGCAGCAGCTTTGGGACAGACAGCACAGACATCAGGAGAGATCTACGGGGTCAGACTCGCGTCCAGGTTCATCAGCTTTAGGCAGCAGGAGGATGCCCTGGGATGAGGATGCCAGGGGCAGCAGAGCTGCTCGCCAGCCTTCCAACCCTCCTGGTCAGGAGCTCTCCAGCCAAGGGTTGCTCTCTTGTATTTAAGAATCAACAGTATGTTCCTCTGCCACAAGTTTCCTGAGACCCCCTTGGATCCCGAGTGCCCTGCAGCATCCAACTCACCCCACCTGCTACCGCTGCACAGCCAAAGGCTCAGCCAGCTCCTACCAGCTTCACTTCATGTCCCCCACATAGAATCATAGAATCATCAGGGATTGGAAGGGACCTCATCTTCTCTATCTGAAGGGACCATAAACAATTCCAGTCCCCACTTGCATTCAAGACACTGAGATGACAACAGGTTTGTCCCATGTCCTTTTCCAGGCAGAACTGTCCTCACGTGTTCCCCCTTCCTTACACAAGAGCCACTTGTTCTCCTCGGTCTTTTCTATTTCTACTACATCCTAGAATCACAGAATCATTAGGGATCGGAAGGGACCCTGAAAGATCATCTAGTCCAATCCCCCTGGGTCCAGCAACTTGATCTGGGTGACCCTGCTGTGGCAAGGGGGTTGGACTCAATGACCTTCAGAGTCCCTTCCAACCCCTATTGTTCTGTGACCTGCTCACACTGCGGTTTGTTTGTAGCTTAGACACAAGTACAACACCCTGCCCTGCTCCGGTCCTACTCCTGTGTTAACAATAATTAATAACCCTTCACAGCCCTGCTCCATCTTTCTGAACAGGTCCTGGGTCCAGCTTTTCCTTGACACTCTCCCAGCTGGGACGGTGGCCCAAGGCGACAACCATTTCTGAGCGGAGTCAGGACCATTCTGCCCCCAACNTGCAGCTCCACATCCCTCTTGAACTGAGGAGCCCAGAACTGGACACAATACTCCAGGTGTCATTTCACCAGGGCAGAGTAGAGGAGGAGAAGAACCTCTCTTGATCTGCTAACCACCCCCCTTCTGATCCACCCCAGGATGCTGTTGGCCCTCTTGGCCACAAGAGCACACTGCTGGCTCATGGTCATCCTGCTGGCCATCAGGACCCCCAGGTCCCTTTCTCCTCCACTGCTCTCCAACAGGCCAGTCCCCAGTCTGTACTGGTCCCTGGGGCTGTTCTTGCCCAGATGCCAGACTCTACACTTACTCTTCTTGTATTTCATCCCTTTAGGTTTATCCATATTGAACGACCACAGAAAGTTAGGGGTTGGAAGAGACCTCTGGGGATCATCCAGTCCAACCCCCTGCCAGAGCAGGATCCCCAGAGCAGATCCCACAGGAACAGCCCAGAACTGGGATGCCTCCAGAGCAGGAGACTCTACAAATCTGTTTAGATTCTTCTTAAAGAAACTTTGATAAAGAATTTTGCTGGAAGAGCTTTGAAACCCAAGCAGACCATGTCAGCCCTTGGGGGAACTCCAGAGGGACCGTGAGGCAGGACTGTGCTCAGACAGGCTGATCCTTCCCAGGGCACCATCTCTGCAGAAACAGCCACTAATTTAATTCCTTATTACAGCTTCTGTGGACTTTTTTCTGCCCAGATTTTGGGTTCAGAGATGCTCCTCTGCAGACCCTCTCTGGAATCCTTTTAAAAACCAGCAGCACATTGCCCATCTTCTACTTCTCAGACACCAGAGCAATGTGAAGCAAGGTTACACAAAATAATGACGAGGTCAGTGAGTTCTTTAACAACCCAGGAGAACAAAAGCCAGTCAGGGTTTCTTCTAGAGGTACCTCAGGCTGAGCCAGACCCCCTCAGCAAGGGGGATGTCTCCGTGCTGTTCCTTCCTCTCCCTCCCTCTGACAAACCATCCAAGTTTTTGTCTCCAGACCTCCTTCCTCCCTTTTCAGAGCCGCCTGAAAGCCAGCAGGGCCCTCACGAGTAGACAAAGAGCTCCAACACTTTGGAGCCAGAGTCATCAGCAGCCAGAGTCTCCCTGGTGTTTGTGTGAGGGGATGTCTGAGCGAGCCCTAACGCTCTGACTCGTCAGATCAGAAGGCTTTCTGCTACGTCGCTGCTTAGCCCTGGAGAAACCAGCATGAACATGAAAATCCAGAGGGAGTGCTGAGACCCTGGAGATTGTCCACAACTCAAGCAGGAAGTGATTTGCTGTGCAGCCTCCTCCAGAGATCCTCCAGGTCAGGCCAGGTAGGAGCTGGCATCTAGAAGGCCAGTAAACACACTGAGTACAAGCTGTGTGTTGGCTCAAGCAGACTGTCCTTGGTCTGAAGTCACCCAGAGCCAACCCAGAACAAAGGAGAAGGTGCCTCTGACCCCACCTCAGGGGTGACAGACACACTGTGTAACACACAGCCCTGCGCAGGGCAGCACTGATCCCTGCTCACAGTGCCTGCTCCCAGCTCTTGGCTGAACCCCCTGAGCCAGGGATGCTCCTTCCCGCAGAGCTTGGCCAACATCCCCCTCTTCTGGCTGCATCTCCTCCCAGACAGAATTAAAACATCACTGGTGGGTTCCAGAACAGGCGATTTTCTGCTCAGCAGAAATGGTTGGGGTTGTTTTGTTTTGAAACAATTACATTTCTTTCCTCCTGAACTAAAATAAAGGGCCTTTACCGAAGGCAGTGCTCGCTGACACTTCCCTCCCACCTCCTCTCTCACAATTCAATTACTTAGAACTACACACTTCTCAGGAGACAGCCAGAGCACACGGAGCAGCTCTGCCTCGCACCGGCGAGGAGATTAAATAAAGCACCGATGTGACAGGAGGAAACTCAGGCGTGAGCAGCTCTTTTGTCTTGGCTGCAGGCAACGCAGCGGCAAAGGATTCCCGTTGCCAGCCCATCAGCTCTCCCACAGGACTGTTTCCACACCCCCACGTGCTGCCAGGAAGCTCTCAGGTTGTTCTGGGGCTCTGAGTATCAACGGAGTAAAACATCGCTGCTTGCTCTGAGGCGGTAAATTGGATGATGGTGACGCTCAGCCCTGGGCGCCCCGTCCAAACGCGGGAGGAACTGAAGGGGAGACTGCAGGTAGGAGCTAATTGCCCGTGGAAACGTCTCTGGGTGCTTTTCAAACTCATCTCCTTGTTAAGATGTTTAATTACAGTCATCCCCAATCCAGCCCGTGGTTCTCCCACAGGGTTCTCAGCACTGCCTGTGCTTTCAGATAAAAGCAGCCAGAAGGGAGAGACCCACCCTGTAGGTCTGTGCTGACACAACAGCCTCACGTCCCCCTGTTTTGGGGAGTGCCTGGGGCACAGGAAGCAGAAAACTACTCGGTGTGAAGTCACAGCCCCACAGCTGAGGTACTCTGGCACTTCAGGGCAGCATCAAAACTCAGCCACAACCTCCTGCAATGTTGGAGAGTGGAATTAATTCCCCTCTCCTAAGGAGCTACTACATTCATGTTTTATTTCTGCAACTAACACTCAAAGCTCTGAGAATTCATGGAATCACAGAGTGTCAGGGGTTGGAATGGACTTGTAGAGATGACCCAGTCCAAACCCCCTGTCAGAGACGGATCCCACAGGAACATCCAAGAGGGTTTTGAAAGTCTCCAAGCAGGAGACTCCACAACCTCTCTGGGCAGCCTGGGACAGGGCTCCATCACCCTCACAGTTGAGATGGAACTTCCCATGTTCCAGCTTATCCCCATTATTCCCTGTCCTATCACTGGCCACCACCAAGAACACTGGCCCCTTCCTCTTGACCCCCACCTCTCAGATATTTACAGACATTAATGAGATCCCTCTCAGCCTTCTCCTCTCCAGACTAAACAGCTCCAGTTCCCTCAGCCTTTCCTCACTGGACTGATGCTCAAGTTGCCTCATCATCCTCATAGCTCTCCATGCACAGAGAAGCTGAGCTGAGCTTTGGAAGCTGCTGCAGAACTGACATCAGAACTCAGCTAAGCGCTCACCTGGCTGCTGACCTGAGCCAGCTGGGGGCACTGAACCCTCACTCAGCAGCTTCCACCCACCACTTCTCATCTGTGCAAGAGAAGCAGCAAAAGGACAAGCTCCCTTAGCTCATGGACTCCAGGAGAAGGGAACAAAATAGGAAAGAGAGGAAAAAGAACAAGAACAGTGTCTGCTCAAATGCAGGGCCCAGTAAAGAATGTCTGGTGTTGCACTGCGAGCCAGGGAGGGGTCTGCAGCCGTGGGCTGCTGAGAATTATCTGCTTTGGAAAACCAGTAAGGAAAGGGACAGCCAGAGTGCTGTGGGGCTGCTCTGCAGGGCAGTCTCACAGCCCTAGGGCACACACACAGCCAGCTGTGGGAAGGAGTGGTCCAGACCCCCAGTGCTCAAACTGGTTCCTCTGAAGCCCTGCACCAGCTTGTTCACCAGCTCACTGTGTAAAGAGCTAAAGGCAGGGGATGGACCCGCTGTGCTGAGCTCAGCAGCTGTCTTCAGCCTCCAAGAGCAAGAGTCCCAGAGGCCAGGGAAGCTGATGTGCTCCTCAGGAACTCAAGATCTCCTCAGCAGTGGATGTTCCAGAAGCTTTGCACTCACTCTGACACTCCAATCATTCTCAGCTTCCTAGGGCCCTGCTGCTTCCATTACAGAGGTGCTGGTTTGTCGGTGTCCCTGAAAACACTGTTCTCTGACATTTAACTAGTTAAAACATTTCAACTAGCTGCAGGCCTTTGCTGGATCTCCTGGTCTATGGTGCCTTTCTACTACTTAACTACTGCTCTATTGCTTAACATCTCTGCTCATCTCACCCAATGAGCTACTGTCAGAGTCTCTCAACGACACACTCGCCTCCCCCTCTCTGCACTGTGTCTATGCTGGACACACCAAGGAGATGCCCACGGCACAGAGACCCACAGAACTGCACCAGTGCCTTGGTCTGTTGTGAAGCTTCATACTGGGAGAGCAATGACTTGTCCAGAGCCCCCTTTTAGAAGCAGCAAGGTCTGCAGGAGGGAGGGTGTCTTCTCTGTGCAGAGGTTTTCAAGCACACCCAAACTCCTAAGGGATCAAATGCAGCCATCTGCTGCTCAGACAGACACCCAAGAGACCTGAGATGCAGTTTTCAATGGATCAGGTCCCCTGATGTAGCCAGAAAACCAGGCTTTGAGGCACAGAAATCCCCGAGGCCTGAGAAGCAGCCACCTTCAAGCTTAGGGATCTCTCTGGACACAGTGGCACTCACCAATCAGATTGAGAGAGGAGTTCTCAGCTTTCTCGAAAGCAACTTGACTGTTTCCAAGAACCAAACCAACCTCGATCTGCAAAAGGGAGGAAAACAGTTACATGAAGCCATTGGGCTCCACCTCAGGTGGCCCCAGCACTTCTCGGGGGTAAGAAACGGCAGCAGAAGCTCATGGGGAAGTCATGGGGAAGAACATGAGACAGTAAATCTACCAGTGAAAGCAGAAGCCCATTAGGTATCACAAATTGGCTTCTGAATGTGGTAGTTTAGTTCAAAACCAACCAACCATCTCAGCAACATCTAGGAAGTGAAGAAGAAAATAGAATCCTGTCCTCTCTAGAGAAGGAAAAGCCCAAGCTGGGCTTATCTGGAAGGCAAAAAGGCTCCTGAGAGGAACTTTCTCTGAATTAGTACATAAAGATCAGAGATCCGACTCGTGTCTTCCCCAGCTGTGCATTGTAGAGGCTGCAACTCTAAGCTCCCACCCACAGAGGCACAGGAGGTGGCACTGCACTCAAAACAGTGCTCCCTGTCTTCTCTGAGGCAAAAAATGCAGCCGAGTGAAACCAGTGCGACCTCTCCCCATGCAGGTAAGCCCAGTTCCTCCCCAGGCCAAGATCTGAGCAGCCCCTGAGGCTCTGCAGTCCCCAGGGAGGGAATAGGAGTCCCCTTCAACCCACCTTCTGCTTTTTTGTTGCCCCAGACTCTCCTTTGAGAATGCTGGGGTCCATCGCTTCCATGTCCTTCACCAGCAGCCCAAAGAGTTTGTCATTGAAGCTGAACACGAGCTGTGGGAAGGAAAAACAGAAGGGGATTTTAACTCACTGAAAAGCTGAAAAGGACTTTAACCAGGCTCACAGGGGTAGAAGAGGCCTGAAGACTAAGTTTACCAGCCAACAGATTCCCCAGGATCTCTACCCTGTGTTCATGGCCCACACTGAGAGGTAACAGCAGAAGCAGCAGCAGATCATGAAATCAAGTGGAAAAACTGGAAGAAAAACTCTCCTCACAAGAAAAGCTGCTCTTCCCCCCAGCGTTTCTGCCTGGATAAATGTTCTGCATCATCTCTGGATATGTTTCTCTCCCTTTAAACACTGGTGCCAGGCAAGGAGAACAACTTGCTCAACCCTTTTTGCTTTCCCACATCTTGGTTTGACAGAGACACCTCAGGAACAGTGGTCACAACAGACAGAATGATTAATGGGACAAGCAAGGTGCTTCCCCCAGAAAGGCAGATTGTCTCTGCACAGTTCCTGTCCTCCCACATTCTGTTTGCAGCTGAGTTAAAGTTCAGACCCTGCAAGTTACAAACTGCAGTGAGAGAGCTCCAGCTGTCCTGACATGATGGCAAAGCCCGGGCTACTGTGGACGTCGGGGCAAAGCCCATCTGCTGCAGAGCTGAGAAGGCTCAGTTATGGGGTCATCAGCTTTCAGACACCCCAAAGTCCAAAGCTTCACATGGAATTTACTGCTGGAGTCTGCACATTAGCAGTAAATCTTACACTAAAATAACCTACACTGGGCAGGCACCTCTGAGAATTCAATAAAACTGGGGTTTGCTGTGGTTTTGACTGCACACAAGACAGAAGTTACTTCTCAAAAGGCTCTGAGAGCTGCTCTGCTTATCCAGGGAGACTCTGCTGCAGCCCCTGCTTGAAGGGCTCCATAAGAAAGCAAACTCTTCTAGCAAAGGATGCTGTGACAAGGACATGGGGTGATGGGTTTAAACTAAAAGAGGGAGATTCAGACTACAGAGAAACAAGAATTTGTTGCTTCTGAGGGTGGTGAGAGCCTGGCCCAGGCTGCCCCATCCCTGGAACCACTGCAGGTCAGGTTGGACCTTGGGGCTCTGAGCAACCTGCTGTGGTTGGGGATTGCCCTACTCAGTGCAGGGGGTGGGACTGGATGGCCTTGAAAGGTCCCTTCAACCCAAAAACCAGGCCACAACAGAGCAAGAACCCAGCTCTCAAGCCTTGAGATGTCCTTCACAAAGCAAGAGAGGTGTTTTGAGAGAAGGAAAAGGCAGGTTTTACATCGTTTTGCTCATGCACTGAGAGTCAGGATGGTTCAAATCATTCACACAACAGCCAGCTCCTGTCTCTTAACTGTCCTTTGCAGCACAGCTGGCACATTGGTCTTCTTAGAGCTGCCTTCCAACACCTGAAGGGAACCTCCAGGAAGGCTGCAGAGGGACTTTTCCCAAGGGGGACTTCTCCCAAGGGGATCCAGCGACAGGACAGGGGGAATTCTAACAGGACAAGGGGATTCTAACATCCAGCCTAATGATTCTAACATCCAGCCTAATCCTAGAGACCCACACAGAGCCCTACAGATCCCCACAGGGCTTCCTAACATCCGACCTAACCCTCCTCTAGCAGCTCCAGGCTCTGCCCTCTCATCCTGGCACTGCTTGCCTGGGAGAAGAGCCCACATCTGGCTCCCAGTCTCTCTGTGAGGGTTCCCAGGGCTCCCAGTTCCCCGGTGCAGGACGGCACCTGGCACTGGTCAGCCTGGGAGCACCAGCATCCCCCAGCAGCACTGCTTTGCCCGGCTCCGGCAGGGCTCCCAATTTTGGTGTCCCTGCCCATGGCAGGGGAGTTGGAACTGGATGATCCTGTGGCCCCTTCTAACCCAAACTGACTGTGTGACTTGGTCTAGGTGGTCCTACTCTGGCAGGGGGATTGGACTGGATGATCTTTTGAGGTCCCTTCCAATCCCTAATGATTCTATGATTCTAAATGGTTTGAAACTGAAGGACAGGATGTTCAGACTAGATCTGAGGAAGAAGTTCTTCAGAGAAAGGGTGGTGAGCCTCTGGAATCGACTGCCCAGAGAGGCTGTGGCTGCCCCCTCCCTGGAGGTGCTCATGGCCAGGTTGGATGAGGCCTTGAGCGTCCAAGTCTGCTCAGGAGGAGGTTGGAGCAGACGATGTCTGAGGCCCCTTCCATCCTGAGCCTGTGATTCTGTGTTGTACATCCCTGCAGCTCACACTCACACCCCTGAGAACGTTGTAGCCCTGAACAGCACTGGCTTCAGCCCACCTGCTGCCCCACGGAGAAGGCCTGGCTGTTGAACTGCTGGATGAACTCCGCAGCCATCTTGTCGGTGTCGTAGGGGTTGGAGTCAATGTTCTTCTTCTGCAGAAAGTCGATCTCAATCGTCATGGTGCCGATGCACTGCTTCGCCTTGTCGAAAGTGTACAAGGACACTGCTCAGAAACACAAGAGGGAAACCACACGTCAGGACAGCAAGGTCCTCCCAACATTTAAACACACCCTACGCTGGGCAACACTTGTTCTTCTGTTCACAGCAAGTGCTCAATAACCCTGAAGATGTTATTTCTGATGCAGACCCTTATTTCTCTTACATCCACATTCTACAACATGATCAAGAAGTAGAATCAGGGAATGGATTGTAGAACTAGAGCTAATGAGAGTTCCTGCAGTTCTGAGAGCCTCTAGGAGACTCCTACAACAGGCTTTGGGGGATGAGGACAACAAAGGCAAATTCACACAGGCTCTAGGACCATGATGGCTACAGCTACACCCAAGGGTTTGCAGGACAAATCTTCAGAACTTCCAAAGCCAGCACTGCCCAAAAAAGCAGGAACTAGAGGTTGTAACTGGGTTTCTGTAGCCACAGACTGGCCAGCTCTTCTCCACATGAAGCACCAGAACACTGGATAACTGCAAATCCAAGAGCCCTACTATACTCCATCAGGCTTCTACAGCTCAGAACGAAGCATCAGCTACCCTTTGTCTGACCCAGAGGTGCCTTTGGTCCTGTCTCAGGTCACCTTCAATAGCTCAGAAGCAACAGAACTCCTGGAAAGGGAGCAGAAAGCAGACTGGCCTGGAAAGAACTTCCCAGTTATTGCCAAGTGGCTCATGCCAAGTTCACTGTGTGAAAAACAAGGAGCCACTTAGGGCTGCTGCTGCTGGATGACAGGAAGGCAAGAAGAGCCTGGTCCACAGTTTCAAGGGAGGATCTCACAAAGCAGAGCCCCAACAGCTCACAAACCAGACTGCAGTGAGGACAGAAGCAGGTGCTTCCCCTAAATAATGTTATCACTTTGCTTTGAATCTGAAGAAGAAGGTCTCATCTGCTCCAGGCATCACAGCTAAGGCTAGAGCAGCAGGAGGTGACTAAGGGAAATCATCTTCACCCAGAACCTACTTCCTATCCAGCACAATGGTTCCAGAATAAACCTGGGGGAAGGAATAAATCTGGGGAAGAAGTGACACTACAACGAGCATCCAGCATGCTGTGGTAACATGATGCCCTGGGTTAGGAGAAAACTGAGAGCCCCCTCTTGCTTAGGATGAGAGCAGAAGACACAGAGGTCATCCAGCTCACACATCCTGCCTGGTACAAGAATCAGTCACCTAGAAATGAGCTGTGGCAGAAAGATCTTCCAGGAACCAAGGATCAAGATGGAACACTAAACCACTCCCTGAGCTGAGGTTTATCTAGTCAATCAGCAGGTTCTCCCAACAAGGGGTAGGGCAGCAGGGTTATCACAGAGGAGGAGGGACAGCACAGGAGGCCAGTTAACTCCTTTGATTTGCCTCATCTCAGGGAACTGACCAACAAAAGCTTCACTAAGGGGTGAAGAGAGTCAGGACCGGACACTGGGGATGTGCAGAATGGGGTGGAACACCAGTACAACCCAGCACCAGCCTCGGAAGCCTGCAACTGCCCTAAAGCCTTGGTAGACCGCAACGTTCACAAACACTTCTCCCACCTGTAGAGAAGCTTTACAAACCCTTCACACTCAGCAAGGAGTCAGATGACATTTAGTCACTCTGCATTCATCCACTGCGTTATTTGCCTTCGCTCCCACACAGTGGGTTCATTTATAGCAAGGTCTGGTCCCAGTCTGATCACAAATCTGCTCTGACAGCCCACCAAGCCGAACACCAGCGTTTCTTTCCCCAAAGAACTTCAGTACTAAACAGCTTTTATCTGTGAGCCAGTGTGAGCAGTCACTGAGCAGCAGCCAAACAAGGGTTTGGGGCACCACAGTGTAGGAAGGACATGGAGGGGCTGGAGAGGGGGCAGAGAAGGGCAACGGGGATGGTTCAGGGTCTGGAGAACAGGGCTGATGGGGAGAGGCTGAGGGAGCTGGGGCTGTTCAGCCTGGAGAAGAGGAGGCTGAGGGGGGACCTCTCTGCTCTCTACCTGAAGGGAGGGAGCAGTGAGAGGTTGGCTTTTTCTCCCTAGGGACTAGCGACAGGACCAGAGGAAATGGGGTCAGGTTGTGCCAGGGGAGGGTCAGGTTGGATCTCAGGAGAAACTTCTTCCCAGCAAGAGTGGGGAGACCTTGGAACAGGCTGCCCAGGGTTGAGGCACCATCCCTGGAGAGGTTCAACAAAGCGCAGCCAGGGTGTTTGGGGAGAGGGGTTAGTGGTTGGGGGCTGTAGGGTGGTTGGTTGGACTTGATGGTCTTGAAGGTCTTTTCCTGCTCTGACGATTCAATCTTTCTAAGGGTGAGAAACAAACGAACCTGTGGATCTCCTCCCTTATGATTCAATTTAAGGAACAAACCAGAATCAGTGAGCAAAAAGAACCAGCTGCCAAGCTGGAACCCAGTTATGTAGAGGCAGACAGATCCCTCTAGCTTGTCACCACAAAAAGAGAGTCACTCACTGCTGGTCCGAGAGCCACTCACTGATGATCTGAGAGCCACTCACTGCTGAGGGCCCCACGTTACCTGCACAAGGGCTGCAGATGTGAGATTCTGCAGCTTCAGTTCAGTGTGGAAACAGGAGATGGAGGTTTTACAAACACACCAGGCACCACCGACTGACTCACCGTCTATCTCCTGGCCGATGGAAAGTCCAGCCCATTTTCTCTGTAAAAACAAGACAAAACCTTCAGAAAGCCCATCTTGGGGAAGGACAAAAGCCCCCTCAGGCAGCCCCTCACTCAGGAAAGCAGGCTCAGCTCCCATGAGAACCTTAAGCAGCAGCACAAAAGGGCAGAACCTCACACAGACCCCCCTCAATTCATAAATCCCACACATTTCACCCAAACATGGAATTATTTTGATTAATAATTCTACTTTCTGACCTCAGGAGATTGTTCTGTTCAACCTCTTTCATGTTGCTGTTCACCCACCACCCCAGAGGCAGGAGTTATGGTCCTGGAGAGGGTTTTGCCAGGCAGCTCATTCTCTCCCAAAGCCCAGGTGCTGCTCACACACCACAACGGGCAAGAGGCTGTTCCACACCAGGAGCATCTTAAAACCTTCCCTGTAAGGAATCTCTGACCTTGACTCTGCCCCAAGTTCTGGCTGGTAACTGCACAAACAGTGTCTCCCAGGTGTTCAGCCTGGAGGAGACTTGGGGGGACCTTCACCCTTTCTACAACTCCCTGAAGGGAGGTTGGAGTTAGGTGGGGGTCAGGCTCTTCTCCCAGGCAGCCAGCACCAGGATGAGAGGGCAGGACCTGAAGCTGCTGGGGAGGGTTAGCTTGGGTGTTAGGAAGCCCTTTCTCACAGAAAGGGGGATCAGAGCCTGGACTGGACTGTCCAGGGCAGTGGGGGAGTCCCCATCCCTGGAGGTGTTGAAGGACAGCCTGGCTGTGGCCGATGGTGGCCTCGTCCGGCTGCTGGGGTGATGTTAGGTCCTGGTCTGGGCTGCATGAGCTCCGAGGGCTTTTCCAGCCTCAATCACTCTGTGATCCTGTGAACACCAGGAGCAGCAGACACCACTTGGACTTTTCTTTTTGAAACAATCTCTGGTGGGATTTTACAAGGTGAAATTACACCTTTTCTAGTCTCTTTATTCCACCATGCACTAAAAAACAGATCGAAGCAACACAAGTCAGTTTGTTTCACTTTGAGTAAAAGTCTTCTTGAGCATCTGCTGTCAGAAACCTGATCTGCAGACACCTTCCCCCGGTTACAAGTCACCTCCATCCTCAGTTCAAAAGTGATTCTGCTCATTCTAGAGCAAACCAGTCAAACCACACAGTACCTGGGGCAAGCTGAAGGCGATGCTGCCTGGAACCACCGAGGAATGGGTTCTCAGCGTGAAGATGTATTTGTGGTTGGGAGAAGTCTTCACAACAACATGTCTATGAGAGAGGAAGAACAATTTACTTCCACAGGCACTCAGGAGGATTTTGCACCGCTGCCAGCACTGACAATTACTATTTACACCCCCCTGCACTACTCAGATGTCAGAGAAGCAAATGGTAACCACAGAGACTGAGGCTGCTCCATCTAGAAATCAACTCTGCTTGCACATCTCAAGCATCTAACCCCCCAGCACCAGTATTTTATTCCAACTTCTGATTTCCACAGACAGAAAGGCTCCCCAAACACCTTAGGAACTCATGGAGAAGCTTGGTCACAGAAAAAAACCCAAAGGAATTTCAGTACAGAAAGTGAAATCACATTAGTGCTGAGGCTGCTCCTTCTCTTTGCCAGTGACCAACTGTAAACCTGAGCTCAGTTTGAGTTGAGACAGCAAGTGGAGAGCAGGAACTGTCCCAAAACCAGAACTCAGAGTCAGGAGCAGAGGCAGGATCTGCCACAGCATGTGGCTGCCTGTCAGGAGGAAAGATGCTCGAAAGCTGCACCCAGCTCTCCTAGCTCAGACCATGGCTGTCAGGTTCTCTTTCACAACTGAAAGCCCATGAAAAGGAAGATGGGATTGGTGTGTGCTGGTGTGAGGGGTGATGGCGGAACCAGGTTTCACCTCATCTTCTTCCTCACAACTGCCTTTATTATATAAACTACCTGAGAATCATGGGTTGGGTTGGGTGAGATGCCAAAGATGATCCAATTCTGCCCCACTGCCATGGGCAGGAAAATCTCCCACTAGAATTGGATTGACAGATTTAAACAAAAATCACAGAAACCACCATAGTTTGAGATGAAAGGGAACTTAAAGATCATCAAGTTCAAAACTGACCCTGGCTTTGGAAGAAACACTTCTCACTAGATCAGGTTACCAAGAGCTCTATTCAAACTGGCCTTCAACACTTCAAGGAAAGGAGTCTGTGCTACCTCTCTCAGCAAATGGTTTAAGAGCCTCAGCAACATCACACAAAAGAAATTCTTCCTACTCTCCCACCTGAATCTCTCCTCTTTCAGATTAAAGCCAAAACCATTTGTGATCTTATCCTATGACACTTGGAATAGTCCCACTCAATTTTTGTTGTAGTCCCCTCACAGGCACTGGAAAGCTGCTATAAGATATCCAGAGACCGTGATCTCTGCCAGACCACATCAATACAACTAGTTCAGCCCTTCTTCAGAGACAAATGTTCCAGCCCTTCGATGAAGAGTGATCAAGTTTTGCATCATCTATCGCACTGCCTCAAACAGCTCCACATCCCTCTGCTCTTGAGGGCTCCACAACGGGACACAGGACTCCAGGGGACCTTTCACCACGCCACAGCACAGGGGCACCATCACCTCTCCAGGAGAAAACAAGACAAAAATGCTTGATGCTGCTGCTGCTGCTGCTGCTGCAAGTAGAGAGAGAACCTGGCTCAGGCTGCGCAGAGACCTGGGAGAAACCCCATCCCAGGAAGTATCCCAGGTCACGATGCACCTTGGGGGCTCTCAGCAACCTCCCTGACTTCAATACGGCCCTGGAAAGTTCCTTGTTCCAGCTGAACGTTTCCAGTAGAAGCCTCCTAACCCGGACACATCTCTGGCCTCCTCTGCCACACTGCTCACTCTTTGCCATGCACC
>VXBP01000728.1:132667-235580 GCA_013400115.1 Rhinopomastus cyanomelas | reverse complement strand
ACTTCAAATTTGGTTTGCTTGCCAATGTCTAACCACTGCTGAAACACATAAAGCACCAGCACCATCAAAACCTTCATGGGGAACCTCACCTTTTCTGGAGCATGTATGTGGTGTCTAGTGCACAAAGCCTTTTGGCATTAGATCCTAGGCCCCACGGCAGCATAAGCATGGTTTAAAGTCAGTGCAGGGGATGGAGACCTCTGAGAGCACTTTAAAATCTATGCACAGCACTACTGCAGCCTCAAGGTCAATAGTGCAAATACAAAGGCCAAACACATCCGAGACATTCTGATAATTTCATACCTTGTCATTGCAAGCACATCTTCCAAAAAAAACTGATGCACAGGAAATGTCCGACCTGAAGGGAAACATGAGAATAAATCCACATGCCACACATCTCAATTTTTCTTAAGGAAAAGATGAAAAAGAGAGAAGGCAGTTATCATTTCACAAGGGTTATTCTGTCATACACTGGCTTACAGCTCTCATGTCCACCACACTCCTTCAACAAGACTGCTGTTAGGAAAAGCAGTGGATGTTCGCCCAGCACGGTTCGGTAACACGCACTTACACCGCCTGAGAAAGGCAGACACACTCACAGGAACTCATCCATAAGGACTCATGTTTCTGTCACCTTCAGGTAACAGCTCTGCAATTTAGAAGGCACATTTGGCTAAATGTGCACCCATCCAGATGGATCCTCTCACTGCTTCTCTTTCACAAGGAGAGCCTTTAGCTGTGGTGAAACTAGGTGGCTCCTAAACCTTATTGGTCTTTCCTTCCAAGCCCTTGGAATGTTGTTCTTGTATAAATCCTCACCTTGACACTTTGCAAATCAGCCCCCTGCACTTGGCTTGAGAAAGACTTTGCAGGCAGAAGCAGGTTAAAGAAGCCCCTAAAGCAATGAACGTGGCAAGACAATAGGACACAGTGCTTTTCACCTGGTATGTTAATAATTGGACAGGAGTGAAAGTACTGAGAAAACAGCTCTGCATTCAGGGTGGCGCTCATCAGTATAACACGCAGGTCTGGCCTCAGAACCATTATGTTCTTCAAAACCAGCAGCAAGAAGTCACTGAAGAGAGTAAGAAGAAAGACATCAGAGATTCTTCAGCGTTAACTTTGAGTCTTTTTTTTTTTTGCACCTCAGTCACCTTTATTCTTCTGACTGTATTTCTCCATTTTGCTTGTGGAATTAGTTACCTTTCTTCTGTTCTTTCGTGAACTTCATCAACAATGACATGTGTGATTCCCTGCAAAGTCAGATCTCCTTCCAGTCTTCTCAGCAGCACTCCCGCAGTGCAGTACAAGAGTCTGGTAGCTGAGGACTAAATGGTAAGACAAAGCATTTAGTGGACTTCGTTCAGCTTGGTGTGGTGCAAAAAGAAAACATGTTGCTGTCAAGCTTTTAGTTTCAGCTCAGTGCCAGGTGTGACAGAAAGGGAACACGCAGTCCTTCTGAAGTCAGGCTGAGCTGCTTTCCTTTCATCACTAAAGCTTGAGAACAGCTGCTTCTTACCAAGGGTTAGCTCTAAGAGGTAAACAA
The DNA here is from genome assembly GCA_013400115.1 of Rhinopomastus cyanomelas. Lineage (NCBI taxonomy): Eukaryota > Metazoa > Chordata > Aves > Bucerotiformes > Rhinopomastidae > Rhinopomastus > Rhinopomastus cyanomelas. Next base: position 234,034 of record VXBP01000728.1, on the reverse strand, counting down.
AAAATTTTAACTGTCTGTCCTGTGAAAGTTGCCTTCTGACCAACAACTCAGGTCTCTGTCCCTGAAAATATTTCACAAATCTTTTTTCTAACCTAGCTCTTGGAAAAATAAAAAATTAACTTCTGAGACAGCAGTCTGAATTCAGCCTCCTCTGTGATCTCCAGTTGGGAGACAACTGGAAATGCAGACAAGGAAAAACAAAGTCAGCAGCCTTCCAGAGGACACAAGCTACCACTTACACTCCAGACCTCTTCAGCTGTCTCTGCAGAAAGCAAACCAACAACAGAAGACAGAGTACTGTAAAGCAGACGGTGCAACTTGAGATAAAACGTGGGCTGTGTTTCCTAACAGATCACCGGGCACAGGTGACTCAGACTTGTGTGTCTCCCTGTGGCAGATGCAGGGCATGTCTATTTGTATGCTGGAGAGCAGTAAGTGTGTTCTAACAGAACTAAATGAGAAGCACAAAGCGACGTGCATGTACCTTTACGCTTTCTAGACGGATCTGATAACCAACAGTGAGTCCAGTCCTTTCCGTTCTTTCTTTGGCAACACGTTCAGCCACAGAAATGGCAGAGATCCTGCGAGGCTGAGTGCAGATGATGTTTGCAACTGTGCTTGGTGATCCTTCCAAAGAAGCATCCAAAATAAACTGAGGAATCTGAGTGGTTTTCCCACATCTGTGTGACAAAATCAGGCATTAATTAAAAAAACCCACCAACTCAACACCTTCCATCCACATAAACTGCATTCCATTTGAAATTTGCTGTGTTTCACTACTTCCATCCTTCATCCTTAGGTTCTGGTTGACAGGCGGCTGAGCAGTGTGCCCAGGTGGCCAAGAAAGCCAACAGTATCTTGGCTTGTGTCACAATAGCATGGCTAGCTAGTAGAGGGGTGACTGTCCCCCTGTCCTGGGCATTGGTGAAGCCACATCTCGAGTCCTAGGGTCAGTTCTGGGCACCTCAATAGAAGACACTGCGGGGCTGGAGCAGGTCCAGAGAAGGGCAACAAAACTGATGAAGGGCCTAGACAACAAGCCTTACAAGGAAGAGATAAGAGAGCTGGGGCTGTCTAGCCTGAGGAAGAGGAGGCTGAAGGGAGACCTTACTGCCCTCTACAACCTCCTGAAGAGACTCTGTAGAAAGGTGGGTACTGGTGCCTTCTCACAGGTAGTCATAGAACAAGGTGAATAGCCTCCAGCTGCACCAGAGGAGGTTTAGGCTGGACATTAGGAAGAATTTTTTTAACTGAAGGATTAGTCAGTCCTTGGAACTGGCTGCCCAGGGAGGTGGACGACTCATCATCCCTAATGCATTTAAAGATAATTTAAATGTGGTGCTTAATGATACAGTTTAGTGGTGAGCTTGGTAGTATAGGGTTATTGGTTGGACTTGATGAGCTCAAGGGTCTTTTTCCAACTGGAATGATTTTATGATTCACATGAAGTTCTCCTAGGAGTGCGGTACCTGGTCACAGGTGGTCACACAACCCTAACCTTTTCAGAACACAGACACGTACTTCACATTACAGAATCACACCAACATGGTGGGTGTTAGAAGGGATCTCTGGAGCTCATCTGGCCCAACCCCCTGTGCCAGAGCAGGTTCACCCAGAGCACATAACACAGCATCACATCTAGGTGGTTATGAATGTCTCCAGAGCAGAGACTCCACAACCTCTCTGGGCAGCCTGTGCCAGGACTCTGTCACTCCCAAGGAAGGTGATTCTTCTATGTATACTTTGACACACAAAGTCTGAATGTGCAGTCACACTCTTACCCCGTCATGCCGCTCACAACAAGGACTTGGTTGCTCTTCAGCAAATCAAGAATTGTTTCTCTCTCTTGCCATGCAGGGAGCTTCTGTCGTTCACATAACATGGACTGGAAGTGCCTGGAAGTCTGATGCACAAGACAGCATGGTAGTTAAGAACACCACTGGAGTGGCACAGAACTATATGAAACACCAGCCTATGGCTTAAGTTTTATTTCTCTAAAGTAACAATGAAAACAGATACTATGTCTGTTCTGTACATGATACCTTTTTCAGCCGGAACTGTGCACAGATTTTCACATTCTCACTGTACAGAGACTTTGCCTGCACATCATACTTTTTGGAAAGCTTTTTCTTGAGGTTCACATAACTCTCGTTCTCCATAACAACTTGTTCAGGCTCATCTTCCTCCCCCTCTTCTGCTACCTCCTCTTCTTTCTGAGGCTCTGACAGTGCTGAGGCTTGAGACAGAGAATGCAGAGTCAGGTACTGTTAGTAACACTGCAGGAGAGAGACACAGGTTCCAGCATTCCCCACCAAAAAACCTTGTCAGACTGGAGCCGAGGGTGTGCTGGACTGCATCTGACATGCATTTAATCCAACACTGAGCGAACCTTCCCTTACCTGTCACAGAAACCAGAGACATTGCCTTAGATAAAACAGTTGGGGAACTGACAGCTTGAAGGTCATCTTGAAGCGACAGAGTTGCTACAACCTCACTGTAAGTGATGGAATCCCAACTGTGAAATCAATCAAGTTGCACTTGCATGCAAACCAAGGGATGTTACCTTGAACAATGTTCTAAAACCTCCTGCAACTTTTACTTAGGCTTAAATCCACTTCTACAAAATTAATTTTGAGAAGGATTTGGTAATTCAAAGTATTTTTTTTAAAAAGATGTCTCTGAATTGACGAGTAGCAGATGCCCCAAAGCTTACAACCAACCGCCCTCACTCTCTTCCAAGCACACTTCTCTGTTCAGGTCTGGTGAGCTCGCACCGCATCTCTCAACGGCTTTTTACTGAACGTGTGCAGATAGGCATCGTTCACTCTTGTCAGCTCTGTGCTCCTTTACCTGACTTCTCACCAGCAGAAAACCTCTCTGCTTTATTATGGAAGCTTTATTATTATGCTGCCACTTTATTATGGAAGGACCTCCTGAGGCACAGATTATGGATCTGGCTCACCACATTCCCTTTATCTCCAGAAATACATCTGGAACAGATGCCTGAACAGGGCTGCCTTTTCTCTTTTTTTTTTTTAATCTTTTGACTGTTCTTAGTACAGAACTGTAGTGGGAAATGGGACATACCTTCGGGCATTCGACTTGAACCAGATGTAGCCTCTGCCTGTAGCTTCACCAGTGGTGTTGCCAGCAGGGACACAGGAGCAACACTGTACTTGTGGTGAGTATTTTTAAGCAACTCACTCATTTCAAGTTCATCCTCCAAGCAAGTCACCAAGGTGTACACCACTGGTTCATGAGACTCTGCAGCTCTCAAGGCCTTTCCAAACAGGAATTCAGCGATGTGTAAACGACAAGCTAAAGGTAGATTCTCATCAGTGGAATAAAATGCCACAAGAGGTGCCTGAAGTGGGTACTTGTTTTCTGCAGGAAATCTTACTTCAAGTTCATATATGAGATCATCACCATTAGCTCTAAGATGAGCATCATCTACAGAGTTTCTAGGTGCTTTTAATGGGTGGTTTGGAGGGAATTCATGTCCAAATCGGCACTTTGAACCAAACCTGCAGCCTCCTTGGAGGTAAAATTTACATACTTCCTTTGAAATTTCCTTTGCCGTGTCCCTGGTACAACCATCCTTTTGTTTAGATTTGCTGACCCTGTTTGCTAGGTAGTCCAATTTCAAACTGAAAGTCCAAACATGGTTTTTAATTCTTTCCATAAATTTTTCTCCATAGATTGACTTGAGGGCAAAAGCTTCTTCTTGTCTCTGCTCTAAACATTCTTCCTGAGCGGCTCCAGCAGCTGTCGCAGAAACCTGCATCTTCTCTCCATATCTTTCAGTAAAGCACTGCACTAGCAGATGCTCCAGCGATGCCCCGATATTGCCATTGCAGGATCTCAGTACTGTCCTACAACGCTCACGGTCAAAACCATATCTGCAACAAAACAGAGATGACATGGCAACAGGTGAGTGACAGAGGCTTGTACGAAGGAAAACAACTGCACACTTGCTGGATTAGGCTTACTGTAAAGAACTGTGTGGCATGAGAGAGCACTGGGGAGAAAGACCCACACCAAAACACTGATGTTATTTTAAAGGACAGTGACAGGCAGTAATTTGGTGCCCTGTGAGTACTTGTAAGGTGACAAACCAGTTTAAGTGACAACTCTCACACCTCAGAATGCAGGCACACAGTTACAAGATTACATTTCCCAGGTGAACTACATAAACTGAACTCTTCAGAACAAGCTGATTGCTCTCACAGACAAGACGTTCTCAAACAAAGCTGAAATAGTCAATAAACGCTCATATCTGAGAAGAATTAATGAAGAACAAGGTTTTGAAAAACTACCTGTCTGGAAGAAACATACATGCAGTACCAATGCTCCCTGAGCTTTCCCATTATCTGTTGCATTGTCTTGGAGAAAGAACTGGAAACTTCATTGGAAACAGGCTGGAGAGACTTATTTTCATAAAAGTATTATTTAAAAGGATTAAATTCATAAGATGCAAAAATTCATCAGTTGTGCACACAGAACTTCCCTGCAGTCAAGAGGAAGTCAAGTGCTGAGGGCTTACAATATCAAGACTAGTGATTTATCTTTTCAGAATACAAATTATTCACCTGGAGAGCTTGTGCACAGCAAACAAAGATACTTCACTTTCCACAATTCTGTGCTCAGCTGGCTCAGCAGGCGGCCTTTCTATTACATCAGAAACTTCCTGATACGTTGACCAGCACTGTTCATCATCAAGGTAATCAGGTTCCTCATCATCTTCATCATAACCAGCTACTCTGATAAAAAGAGTAATCAAATTAAAATTAAACAGAATTACACTGTTGGGTATAATCAGAACTGCCTCTGCACTTTAAAATCCTCCACCTAAATGGAGGAGTCTGCTACCCCTCTCCCAGAGTTAATATTGTAGAAGAACAAAGCAGACTCAAAACCACAGGATTTGAGATAAAATTAAAAGTTAAGCAAAAAATTACACTGTTTTAATTTCTAGTGATGTCCCTGTTAAAGCAGGCTCGTCTAGAAGAGCCAGAAGTAGTGCTAACTCACTCAGATTCTGGAGCCAGCTCTTGCCCTTGAAGCTCTTGAAGCAGTTCTTTCACTCTCCTCTGATTCTCCGATGTCATGTGTATGGTCTGCAGAGGCATTCTCGCTTCAGGTCTCTGTTTCGTTCTGACAGGGGCATTTGATCTAAGCAATGAAAGAGAACATAATGATTTATTTCCATGGCTCAAGTGATCTTGATTGAATTTGAGACCCACACTGTAATTTAACAGAGGAAAACCAACACAAGACAAGCCCATCACCTAAGGACTATTCAATCTAGTACATTCTTATGTCACTAGGAAGGAGTGACAGGCACACATACAGGTATTTTACCCTGCATCAAACCCAAAGTGACTTAACAAACTTTGCTAGGTAAAGCTCTTCCTAGAATTGGAGTACAACTATGTCTCTCTAAGCTAGATCAGTCAGAACACATTCAGGCTACTAAATTTGTTCAAAAGCTACACAACGAGTATCCTCTGTTTATTAGTAGTTTCTGATCAAAGCTGTTGTGAAATTATTTTACAAACAAAGAAGAAAATCAAAAGTTCAAATATTTTTTAGCCAAACGTTTCCCAAGTATAAAATCCTTAAAATGCTAATTAAAAAAAAAAAGACACATAAAAACTGCTTCCTACTGAAACAGCTTCATCAAACCGTAACTGATCTGTGTATTCTAAGACATCCATAAAGCAGCCCAAATCTCTGCACCACACCTCCTCAAATTAACATAGAGACCTTGATTCCAGCCTTGGCTCCTCAGAGAGACAAAAATCATATCCATCATCCCAGATTTTGGTTGAGCATTTCCTATTTGCACCAAGCTGAGACTTGCTTGAATGGCCACTGCTGCCTCCTCCTCTTCCTCCTTTTCCTCTCCCTCTTCCTCCTCCTCTGTTGGGTTTTCCTCTTTTCCGCCCTGCTGAACTCATATTCTTCTGCTGAGGGAAGGGTTAAAAAAAATAGCCCTGAGTTATGAAGATGATTTAGCACATTGCAAACGACTGAGCACACCTTGTGTTACTTGTTTCCCCACATGACAAGCGATGACACCCTCATAGTCCATGGCCAGTTAGCTGCAGTTTGGTGTATTTGTACCACTTGAAGCAAAGCACATTCTTCCACAACAGCATTAAATGAATTCTGTGGTTTTAGAAAACAAGCATAATATTCCTTGCAGACATTCAGCCAGAAACTGGAGGGTCTCTGGCGATAGGACGAGCCCAGCAGTAGTGCTGCCTAGCCTGGAAGCTCCTGCTGGGACACCAATAGAAGCCGATAGAGACTGTATCTAGTGGAGTGCCCCAGGGTCAGTGCTGGGACCAGTCCTGTTCACTCTATTCATTGATGACTTGGATAAGGGGCTAGGATGCACTGTCAGCAAGTTTGCTGATGACACAAAGCTGGGTGGTGTCACCAACACCCCAGCATGCTGTGCTGCCATTCAGCGAGACCTGGACAGGCTGGAGAGCTGGGCTGAGAAATTTAATGAAGTATAACAAGGAAAAGTGTAGTCTTGCACCTGGGCAAGAACAACCCCAGGTACCAGTATAAGCTGGGGACTGACTTGTTGGAGAGCAGTGTAGGAGAGAGGGACCTGGGGGTCCTGGTGNACTTGTTGGAGAGCAGTGTAGGAGAGAGGGACCTGGGGGTCCTGGTGGACAGCAGTATGACCATGAGTCAGCAGTGTGCTCTTACGGCCAAGAGGGCCAACGGCATCTTGGGGTGGATCAGAAGGGGGCGTTTAGCAGATCAAGACAGGTTCTTCTCCTCCTCTATTCTGCCCTGGTGAGACCACATCTGGAGTATTGTGTCCAGTTCTGGGCTCCTCAGTTCAAGAGGGATGTGGAGCTGCTGGAGAGAGTCCAGTGTAGGGCAACGAGGATGATGAAGGAAGTGGAGCACCTCCCTTATGAGGAAAGGCTAAGGCAGCTGGGTCTCTTCAGCCTGGAGGAGACTGAGGGGTGACCTCATTAATTTCTATAAATACTTGAAGGGTGAGTGTCAGGAGGATGGAGCCAGGCTCTTCTCAATGTCATCTAGTAATAGGACAAGGGGCAATGGTTGTAAACTGGAACATAGGTTCCACATAAATACGAGAAGGAACTTCACAGTGAGGGTGAAAGAACACTGAACAGGCTACCCAGGGGAGTCTCCTTCATTGGAGACATTTAAGACCCGCCTGGATGTGTTCCTGTTTGACTTGATCTAGGTGATCCTGCTGTGGCAGGGGGTTGGACTACATGATCTTTGCAGGTCCCTTCCAAACCCTAATGATTCTGATTCTTGCACAGGGAAGCACAAAAGGCAAATCAGAGGAAGTTCCAGCCCATGCCCAGCTGCCCTTCAGCTTTGTAGTTGCTTGTAGGAGTTGAGGCCTTAGGTCCAGTGTTTTTGTTTCCACATTAACTAGCTCCTGATCCATTCCCTTATGCAAGGAGATGTGGCAATGGACGGCTGAGCGCTCTGTGGGGCGTGGGCAGAAGAGTGGCTTTCGACCTGCTTGGAAAATAGCAGCTCTTCTCCACTTCTCACAGCAGGCTCTTTCACAGCAACAGCCCCAGCCCCAAGCACTGCGGGTGTCAGAAGCCATGGAGAGCCCGGGAGGAGACTTGTCCCTGGGCCCTTGCACGTGTAGGGCAGGGGGCAGGAGGAGCGACAGCTCTGCTGGGGCAGAGGGAGAATCCTTTCTGTGGGGCTTCTGCTCCCTGGAGCTATCCCAGGATCCCACAGACTGGTGACCCCGCTCCGAGCAGCCTGGGCTGAGGGAGGGGGTTGAAGAGGGGGTCGGGGAAGGGCACCCGCAGGGTCCGTCTCTGCCCTGCTCCGGAGCCCCGGCACGGCCAGCTCCGCTCACCCAGTCCCCTCCTGCCGCCTCCTTCAGCGCTTCCCACACCGCTCCCGGGACCGTTCTGCCCCGGCACCGCTCCTCGCCCGACCTTTGCGCTCCTCCCGCCGCCCCGCACGGCCGCGTATCTCCCACCTTCCAGCTCTGGCCCGGCGTAGCGTCCCCGGCCCGGAAGCGGCAGCTTCGCCTTCTTCTTCCCCTTCCTGTTCCGGGCCGGGCTTGGGGCTCCCGAGCGCGATAGCGCCTGCGGCTGGTGGCGACTCGCTGAAACCCCGCACGGTGCCCGCCATCAAGCCGGGGGGTCCCGCGGGTCTTGCTCGGGTCCTTACCCGCAGTGTGTTTGAATGTGTGTGCTTGAACATAGATTTCATAGGATCCTGGACTGTATGGGGCTGGAAGGGACCTCCAGGGATGAGGCCTCCACCACCTCTGTAGGCAACTTGTTCCAGTGATGCACCACCCTCAGATCCAAGAACTTTTCCTCAATCTGCCCTTTTCCACCTTCAAACCATGACACACAGATACTGAGTGAAAGCTATTGCTTAAAGCTTCAGATTCATGAGAGTTGCTGTCTTAGAAGAGTTCCCCATGGTTCCCCATGAAGGGTGCTGGTGCTTTATGTGTTTCAGCACATAAAGACATTGGTTAGACATTGGCAAGCAAACCAAATTTGAAGTAGATTTCATCTTCACTGCTGGCAGTGAAGATGAAAAATGCAGGATACCCAACAGTTCCTTGCTCTAAGCCCTGCCTTGCCCCCGTAGCTGTCAGATCAAGTTTGCAGTCATAGTCTTTCACATCATAGCTTTTGAAGGCCTGGTGTTGTCTATGCAAGTGGGTTGCAAAACCACTTACAGATCTATATGTCAGTACTTTTAGTCCCCTATCTATGTAGCCAAGGCTTATAAGGAAGCTGTTAGCCCTCTTTCCATGCCAGTAAATGTTATTGTGCTGTTCAGGTACGTTTTAGAGGACAGTAGTCCCTACAGGCGCAAGACAAAGCAAGACAGCAAACAGAATGAAAGGCGCAAAAGAACTGCGTTTGAAGAAGTAGAGGAGGACCTGAGACGCGCTGGCATCCTGGAAAGCACTGACACACTTGTCAGAGATTCAGATCCAGNGTGGTTTATGAACATGGTATTTGCCTGCTGTTAATTTTTCTTTTCCCCAGAGGAGGCTGTAAATCCTTGCACCTTGGCATAACAGCCTTGTCATAACAAACTTGCTGTTTTTACAGCAAGATCCTGCAGCAGCTGGCTGAATTCACTGATGCTTCTTTAAGATGCCCTTAGTGAAAGTCTATATAAACTTCACAGGACTTGAATTCGGATAACTTGGAATCACAGAATCACAGAGTCACAGAACATTAGGAATCATGACTGGGACTATGCAGCTTTTCATGTGGAGGCTATGTGCTGGGAGGACACCAGTACAAATGCAAAGCAGGAACCTGACTGTCTAACCCATGTGCTTGGAGGTTGAAACTTTCACGGGCTACAGTGTGAAAGAAGTTTTAGGCAGGTTTCTGCACTGCACTAAGAAGGTTCTGACTTTTGGCAATTTGCATCTCTGGGTATTGCACACATGATCGTGGCCGCCACTGTGTTCCAAATGGGATTTGTGTCATTAGAGGAGGGCAGGTGAAAGAGACTTTACTGATAAAAATGGAGTGGCACATTTCACGGCTCTGCAGCAGTGGGACTAGAGCAGAACTAAAAAATGAAGCTATTTGGCACAGACAGTAGCAAAGCCTGAGGGCAGTGCTCTGCATTCTGGGCTCAGCAGCTGTGACCAGTTGTCTACAGGCATCAATTTATTAATGTATTTATCAAAAATAACCACTGAGGGTGCACGTCGGTAGCAAATAAAATTAAACTCGTGTTTTCAGACTGATCTGCTGAAGTCTCCTAAGTGAAAACCTTAAAGAAAACATTTTGGATAGGGTGAATTTGTAAGCGGAGCAGCTGCTGGCTAGAATTCTTTTCAAAAATTTTTTGAACTTGGATTAGGAATGTCTTCTTCATGAGTTTCAAAAGTCATGAAGAAGTCATCAACAAATAAGCCTAATTTCTGCTCAACTTGGGTCAGTTTCCCCAGTAAACAAACCTTGCCACCCACAGAAGCTTTTGCAAACACAGTGCTTGTATGACCAAGTTTAACCTAAGCCAGGTGTTTCACAGAGGGGTCACAGCAGAGAGCAAGTGCAGCAGTGCCATGGAGGTTAGTCCTCTGGTACCAGCCTGCTCAAGGAGAGACCTCTGCCATGCACCAAGGCTGCTTTTCTCTGGGAAAGGAAGTGCACAGGGTAGGACAGATCACTGCCATTGTCCCATCAGAAAGATGAAAAATCTATTTCTATTTTTGCTTGCATTTGCTCATCAAAGGTCTCTGCATTGTGAGTTTAGATATTAGATTCACAAAGCAGAAGAAACCAGATTTTTAGTTTAAAAGACCCACCACAACATACTGGAGCTGTCAGGAAAGAATGTGTACTGAGTCTTTACTTGCCAGGTATCTGTGTTTTAGTAAACACTTGTCCTTGTGTCCATTTGCAGACATGATGTACAAATGCTGTTCCTGCAGGTGCGCCTCATTCACCAGGATTCAGAGAAGTCTCGAGCTCTGCAGCTGGTTTGCACCATGAGGACCAGCACATTATCAGCAGACTGGAACATATGGGGCCATCTGAAACAAAGCAGCTCATGGATCATTTGGCAATAGAACATCTAGTAGCTGTTTTTCTTAAAGCTGCAAGAAAGTCTCTATTTAAAATGTTTTTCTGCTAAATCTGTGAAGCTGTGTGTTCTCCTTTTTATTGCAAACAAAAGTCTTTCCAAGCTTGAGCTGTTTTTTGAATTCACTCACTCACCAAAAGTGCACTTACCAGCAAATTCCTTGAGAATTACCATCTTGTTTTCTTCAGCTTTGCGTGTTTTTGCTCCTGAAATAGCCAACTCCAAAAATGCAAAGGCACTACCGAAAACACTCCAGGTAGCAGCACTGCACAGCGACTACACTGAGCTATGCTGGGGAATGACATTGCAAGGTTTGTGACTGGAGGGTATCTTTGAAGCAGATCTTTGTCTTTCAGAGAGAAATTAGCTTGCCTTTTCTTACTCTTCCTCCTGCTTTTCTTATTGCTGCTGTTACATTGCACAGAAACTCACTGGACTACCTCTAATCTTTTCCTGACACTCTTGGCCTTGAGATACTGGGATTCTTCCCATGTTTTCTTAACACTCTTTGGAGAAAAAAACCTTGCAAGACCTTAGTGAAGAAATGGGGCAGGTGTGGAGGGCTACTGTCTCCCACTCTCCCATCTCCCTCTAAACCCTTATTTATTTATACTCAAAGGAAATTTTTAATGATTTAACAAGCAACAGGAAATACACAAGTGCTGCTGGTTGCTGCTCCTCTGCCCTGGCTGTTCTGGCAATCCTGATCTTGATCCCAAAGGAAAGAAGAAGAGCCCTCCTGGCCCTGGCATCCCTTGAGAGGCCATGCACAATAGGAGACCAAGGGTGTCTAAGAAAGCAGGGAGGAGCTGGTCTTTCTCCTGCTCCCCAGCCCCCTTTCTTGGGTGCCACAGGAGGTACCTCAGAGCCTCTCGGTGAAGTAGCACAGATCATCTCGGTACCTGGTTCTCACCACATGGCCTCCTCTGCCCATCACTTCACCAGTCTCCTCACCCTCCCTTCACAGCGGTGTGCAACTCTAATTCAAAAGGAGCACAGTCTGTACCATCTTCCACACGCACCATCACGGTTTTCTCGTGCAGCTGCGAGGATGGGCCCTGCAGGTTACGTAACTGGGAGGCATTTGTTGTGCTGGCAGTTCGGATCTGTGATTGGCATGTGACAGTCCCATCCAGGGAAATGCTCCACTCCTCTCCCTCTTTCTCCCTCTCTGCTTTCTTGCACAGTGCTAATTCCAACTCTAGCAACTGCCAGTGCTGAAGGATCTTCAGCTAGTCTGGGGTAAGTCTAAAATTTACTTGGAAGAGTGGGATTAGTAATATTGTTCCATTTTACTGGAAAAAGCAAGAGCTGTAGCTATTTAATGTTGCATGTGCAGCACACAGGATGGAATTTACAGTACTGTGCCTCGTCAGCGGCCACAGCTATTTCTAGCTGATTTCTTCTAAGACTGTGTGAGGAGATCTAGCTTCTTAGTGTGCTGGAGAAAGTCGTGTGGCTGCACTAACGCTGAGATCTCTAAAACTCTGGGTTAAATGGGCATCTTTTACAAGTTAAGAGCTGAATTGAGGTCTGGTACTGAACTGATGCATCTGAGTGACGACTGTGTTAGAGTTAGCTGGAGACAAAGCCTGAGACTGAGGACAGAAAATCACTCTTTAGAGGACTGGGGGTTATCCAAGCGAGGCAATCTCAGCCGGCAGGACTGACAGTCACCAGGAAGATCCCAAGGGTTTATTTAGAAAAACTCTGGATGTTGAACAGCTGAAGCAGTTGTGTATGTGGATTCCCCTGCGCTGGTACCCATTCCATGATTTCAGGAGCAGAATGGGACAGAAATCCAAACAAAAGGTCACAGCTGTCCATCCATCCAGGCTGCATTTCTGAACTCTGCCTGTCTGCATGCAGATGCTTGGGGTATTCAGTTTGGCTTGTTAAAAGTGATCCTCTGCACAGGTGATTGCTTCTCCCAGTTGTGCCACTGCATGCAACAGGAGCACTGGAAGGGTGACCATGGTCACACAAATGTAGCATAAGCTGTGGGACTCTCTGCCCCACAGAGTTTTGTGTGGGAATCCAACCCTAGTGCTGCCTTGGTACCTTGCTCCACTCTTCCACCCTGTGCCTGGGGCACAGATAAAGAAAGCAACCCATTGCCCCCCACCCCCATCCATCCATCCATCCATCCATCCACACGTTCTCCCTCGGGTGTCTCATGGGAAGCGGTGCTGGCTCAGGCTCTGTTAACTTTCAGGTGCTGCCTGCCCTGCTCTGGGGAGGGGTCTGCAGCACCAGCAGCTCATGCAGTGAGCAGGGCAGTAGTCTTTGCTGGACACTAGCAGCCAGGGTCATGGTGATCATTTATGGCAGAGGCTGAGCTTGGCTTTGGATCTTGAGTTCAGCAGATTTGGCTGTTAGAGAGACAACAGAGACAAAAGGGAAAATGCTTCCTTTTTCCACAATGGAGGAATCTGGTGGCTTTAACACCCTGAAACTGTTATCTGGACTTTGGTCTGGAGCTGTTCTGGCTTGGTCATTGATGCAGAAGGGTAAATGAGTCTCAGTGCTCAGCTCTGAAGAAACAAGCATCTTTGCCATTCCTTGTCCCTAAAGCAGGGGGACCATGGGCTTGGGTTGTAGGCCAAGACAGTCTATGGGTGGCTTCATGTGACTGAGTCTTAAGCCTGTCCAGTAGGGAGCTTGTGGAGGACATGTTGCTGATGAAGAAACTGCCCTGTGGTGGGCTGGTATGTCTGGCAAATCCTGGAGTGGCTGTGGGGGTATGCCGGATGGTGGTTTAGGATGGAGGGCTTTCTCCACTGCTAAGACACTCCTGTAGATGCATACAGGAAAGGGTTAAAGGAGGGAGACTTGCTCAGTGCTAACAACATAAAGTGAAGGGGGGACAGCCTCTTGTGGCTTTTAACTGCCTTGAGGGGGCTATAAATCAGAGTGAGTCTAGGTTCTTCGTAGAGGTCCACAGTCAAAGGCAATGGACACAAGCTGCAGCAAAGGGAAATCATGACTAGACATAAGACAAAAACCCTCTCCAGGGCATGGGAGGGCTCAAAGAGGCTGCAAGGACTCCAGTGAGGGAAATACTCAGACCTGAGCTGGACACAGCCATGAGGAACCTGATCCAGTTTGAAGTTAGCCTTGATCTGGGGAGGGAGTTGGACTAGAGACATACAAGGGCTCTTACCTGCAGGGATCTTATGACTTGTTTGGAGCCAGAAGAGGCAGGATTTGACCAAGCAACCTGTATCCAGGGTCTTAGGGTCCAGAGGAGAACAACTAAAATGATCAGAGGGCTGGAGTACCTCCTCTATGAGAACGGGCTGAGCAAGTTTGGGTTGTTCACCCTGGAGAAGAAGAGGCTCTGAGGTGACCTTATAGCAGCTTTCCAGTATCTGAAAGGGACCTACAAGAAAGCTGGGGTAGGGCTTACAGGTGTGTAATGAGAGCCCAAGGGGAAATGGTTACAAACTTGAAGAGGGGAGATTTAGGTTGGACATTAGGAAACAATTCTTTCTTGTGAGGGTGGTGAGATGCTGGAACAAGTTGCCCAAGGAGGTTGTGGCTGCCCCATCCCTGGAAGTGTTAGAGGCCAGGTTGGATGGGGCCCTGAGTAACCTGATCTAGTGAAGGTGTCCCTGTCTATGCAGGAAGGTTGGAACCAGATGAGGTCCCTTCCAACCCTGGCCGTTCTACGATTCTATGTCAGCCCTAATTCCCAACCCCTTCTGGCACTCTTCAGGAACAAGCCAGACACTCACTCGGGCTGACTGAAACTCATGACCCTGGTGAGGACAGCCTCGCCACCTGCCAGTCAGTAGAGTAAGAGGACAAGCACTTACTCTGAACCATGGTGAGGTGCACCTTTTTTTAGTTTGTTTTAGTGATGAGGAAGGACTGACTAGTTTTGCTTCATATATTTGGCCAGTCAGAAGAACCAGGGAGAGTCTGGCAATACCATATATTCAAGAAGTCCAGCAGTGAGCCCTAAATGCTGGGAAGTAGCCAGTGTAATGGAGTTATTTAACGTAAAATGAACAAGGGGTGTCTCAGGGAACTGCAGCTAGAGGACACAAAAAAGACATTTACTCTGGTAAAATGAGGAACATTTTCTGGACCCACTTAGCGAAGGTCAACCTAATTTGCAGTGTAGCTATATAGCAGAGCTCCTGGTGGTGCCTGGAGCAGGAGGGCATGGTGGCATCCCCGATGTCCCAGTTTCAAAACCTCACTCCTGAGCTCTGAAGAGGACAGACACTGTGCTTGTTGTCCTTGTCTGCACAAGTGTGATGCAGAACCTCTTCAGTTAAATCTCTGTGCTGTACAGGTGCTGTTTGGAGCTCCTTCTGTAGAAAGAAATATTTCTGATACCAGGAACCAAGTGTGTTTTTATGACCCCAGAGATAACATACAATGCCAAAGGGCTTCCTTCCAGCCCTGATTCAAAAGTGCATGAGGACAGAATATGGGTAACAGGGCAATGACACATCCTCATACAAGCTTTTCTTCTGCAAATATTATCTCTCATTAAAACCTTATGGAAGTTTTATTGTTCCATATCACACCAACCTCTTTCTTTGCACTGGACCTAAAACATCTCACATCATCAGGTGGTGGAGTCGCCAACTCTGGAGCTGTTCAAGGCAGGATTGGACGTGGCACTTGGTGCCATGGTCTAGCCTTGAGCTCTGTGGTGACAGGTTGGACTTGATGATCTATGAGGTCTCTTCCAACCTTGATAATACTGTGATACTGTGATCACTTGCAGGATAGCAGAGCAGGGAAAGCCATCCTGTGAGATTGTCCTCTTAGGTGTACCACCCCTTACAACAACTACAGGTTTCCATGCGTTAGTGGAGAGTAGCCACAGATGCTGTCCATGTGCCGTCCTTCACTCTAGATCGCTGTCTGTGAGACAGTCAGCATGGCCATCAGCATGGCCCTGGTGATCTCCTGGACAAGAGGACCTGATGAAGAGGGATCAAGACAGACACTGGCACTCTGAGGTCTCAGATGGCTGGGAGGAGCCATTCTAACAGTGGAAGCTGAGAGCAACTGATGGAACATAATTTTGCTTCAGTTCTGGCTTTTCCTTACTGTGGGTGTCACTGCAGCCTGTTTGTATGCCATGTTCTGATGCGTGACGGTCCCGACTCCCATTTAAAGCTGAGCAGCAGCATGGGTTAGAGCTTGTAATGTCTGCATGCTCTCACAATAAATGAGCTTGGTACTAGCAGGTTATGGTTGCCCTGCCCTGGGAAGGCCAGAGGTATGAATGTTGCATTGACACTGTAGAGTGAAGGCTCCCCACAGCAATTCAGCAAGTGAACAGTGGAACTATAAAGTCCTGAAGGCAGACTACGCAGTTTCAGAAGCAAGAACATCCTTGCTGTTCTTTGGAACACCTAACAGAAAACGAGTTAACTCCTGCTCAGGAGGGATGGAGCACACCCCACAGCAGGGGCTGAGCAAGTTGGGTTTGCTCAGCATGGGGAAAGGAAGGCTTAGGGGTGAAGGTCCACAGCCATCTGCTGCTGCTTAATGAGGGTTATAGACCAGGCACTCAGGCTCTTCTCACAGATACAAGGAAAGAATCTATTGCTGTGGGCAGGAGCTGCAACAAAGGAAACCTTAACTTGGTTTCCTTGAAACAGAAAAACTTCTTCCCCACAGGAGCACTGCAGTCCTGCAGTTTTGATTCTGTGCTTGTACAAGAAGCATCTTTCTGAGCAAACAGGCTCTGTGGGATTACTTGGTAACTTCACCTGTCCATATAAACACAAGTAGTCTTGGGCTGGGAGGGAAGTACTTGTACCAGTGCCCACTCTGCTTGTGGAGGCATTGTGAACCCAACCAGACTTTTGGGATGGCTCATTCCTTCTCAGATCCCTCCTTCTCCCTCTGTTTTCTGAACTTTGAGCATCACTGCTCAATAAACCCTTTCTGCATCTTTCTGCACTCAGGGTTCAGAGCAGCTGACCCATCCATCACAGGGCTCACATGTGGGCAGCCTTAAGCCATGGAATGTTCCCAGTGACGAGCCAGAACCCTCCAGTGAGGACAGGAGTCCCTGCGAGGATACACACCCTATAGCAACCATGGACTCAAACAAACAAGAAGGTAAAGCATTCTGTTATTTCACTTCTTGAAAGACAGTGAGGTCTTGGGAAACTTGCTCTTGTACATCAGAAGCTGTCAGCTAGCCGCCTGAGAGCACCTCCTGGCCACAACAGCTGTGGGCAAATCTTCTAGTTTCAAAGAAATGTATGGGGGTTGAAGTTTCTATTTCTTGTTTTAGAAACACCTCCTTGTCCCCTCTGGAAGATAATCCTGCAGCACATATAATGACCAACACAGGAAGTCCTTCACTTCTTCTGCCATGGGACCACCTCTGCCCTGGGATCTAGAGAGACCTCTGCGAAAAGCTACATCTTACACAAGGGGGGCATAGCAATGAGGATCGGCTTCTCTCCCCAACATGCAATGGATTCTTGTTTGTGTCAGTGCCACAACTCAGATTGCTGCACCAGTCCTGACGTGGCAAGCACCAAGCTGAATCGAGGCCGCGCTCCCTGCAGGCAACTGGTCTTGCTACAGTCAGCAGCATGTCTAGAAAGTCTGCAGAGCTCAGGGGTTTCAGGTCCAAGGTTTTAGTGGTTGTCAGCTTTAGATGTTCTTGCAACAGAAGAATGTGGAGCTGGGGGTACTTGCTTTCCACCCCAATGCCCTTGCAGCATTGGGTGTTGGTGCCTTGCCACCTCAGAGGTGACTGTGCCCATATGCTGAGGAACTCCTGAAACTATGTGGAGCAGGGGGAGCTTTAGGAGTGCTCATAACTGTCAGCTCAGGAGACAGCCTGGACAACCTCATTCCCTCTTCAAAGATGCTTGGTGGTGCCAACATTAATTCATGGTGTAGGCAGTGGAAGAGTTAATGCATCCATTATCATTATTCTGATTTGACTAAATTAGATCTGTGTACCTAGGCCCCTGCACTACAGCAGGCTGGAAAGAAAATTAACTCGGGAGGTTTTTTCCAATTAATTGCTATGCCCCCATGGGCTACAGATGATCACTGCAGAAACTGGGAGATAATAATGAAGCCCCTTTCTTCACACAGGGCAACTGTGACAAGCCTCCTCCTCCTCGGCTCCAGCTCTTAGCAGTGACTTTATAGAAATGGTCTGGGTTTGGACTGGATGCAGGCAGAGTGCTCATGCTCATGGCAAAGGCAGGAGGTAAAACTACAGTAGCAGGGATCTTCTCCCCTATTCTGGTCTTGATCAGGAGCAGTTCCTCATTTTACAGAGCTTGGGTCAAGCGTGCTATGTTTTATATTGGATTGAAAGACACACAAAGATAATGTTAGAAGAGGGTTTCTTTGCTGTAATGTCATGTCCAATGCGGGAAGTCATTCCCTTCTCTTGCCTTGTACCCACCAAGCTCCCATTCAGTATGTCCACCACTTCACAAAAGCAGCATCTCCTGTCCTTCCAGCATTTGGTTTGTACTGTGGTATTAAGAAACTAAAATGAAAACAATCCTCATTCAAAAGATTAAAATTGTGACTTGGGATCATAAAATCATAGAATCCAACCCCCCTGCAGTGGGCAGGGACACCTCTCACCTGACCAGATTGCCCAGAGCCCCATCCAACCTGTCCTTGAACACTTCCAGGGATGGAGCAGCCACAACTTCCCTGGGCCTCAGAACTCTCACAGGGAGGGATTTCTTCCTAAGATCTAACCTAAACCTCCCCTCTTTTAGCTTGAAACCATTCCTGTTTGGTGCAGGGCTTGGTGCAGGCTGGCTGATGAGTTCTGAACCCAAAGAGCTGTCAGTCTGGGGTCATGGTTACTTCTCCCAGTCAGCTGCTGTCCCATGTTTTCTGCAGAAGGAAGGTCAAGATGTTCCCCAGAGGGTCAGTGTCTGACTCTGCTACACAACCCTGCAGCTATGAGACCTCCTCCTCTGCCTCTCACTTCTGCAAGTCACTGGGGAGTCCACTCACATTCCTCTGAATCAGGACAAATCCTAGAGACCAGAACAGGGCCAATTTGTAGGTGCTCTTGGCAGTAACCCATATACCCCCTCAGGGGTAATGAAAACAGAACATACCTGTGCTGTCTCAAGCGCTGGCTTCCAGGCCTCGGCTTTTCACTTCATGCACTGGTTGACTGTGTAGGGTCCTCCATGAAGTCTTTTCAAGACTCCACAGGACTGAATTTGTGAGGTTTCAAAGGCCCTGGTGGGTAAGGCACTGAGCACCTGCCAACAGCACTAAGCTGTCCCTACAGCTGGGCAGAGGTCATGTCTGTGACTAACAGCAGAGAAGCAAATTCTTGGAGGCAAGAGAAATCCCATGTCACAGAGCGGCATTGCCAAGGCAAGGTGGTCCAGATGAGGAACTGAGTGGCATGGTGTTTTCTGGGAGCCTGATATAGGTTGTAACATGGGAACCGATGGCCACTGGACTGCAACTCCCTGAAGTGGAATGGTGGCACAATTGGTGATAATCTCTGCTGAATAATTGAAGGTTTCAGCACAGGAGAGACAGTGTTAGAAGAGGAAAGGATAAATATTGATTGATTGGTATCTTGATTTCAGTCAAGAATCCATTACTGTGCTGTCTCTGCAGTGTTCAAAACAGGCACAAACTGCTCCATGGGCTAAGGCTGTTTCAGAAAGGTTAAGTCTAGCGCTACTGTATGAGGTCAGGTGGGACCACAATGCCACAAAAACCGAGGAATGGTGACACCGATCAGCCTTTTGTGAAGATAATATAAACCTGTACAAACACAGCAGAGAACAAAATTCACAATTTCAGAAGAGAAATGCATCACTAATGCTTTAAGGGAAACACCAATATGATGGATCACTGAGTCTTTAGGGGGTAACAACACCAACGCGCTATTTAAGGCTGGTACCCAGAACTGGACTTCACAGGGAGCTGTTTAGTCCTACCTGCACATACAAGGTTCCTCATCTCCTCACAGTGATCAGCTTTGGGCAGACACAGGAGAGCAAATGAGGTGACTTTAATGTCTAATTTAGGTGAGCCATTCCTGTTCTATAATTGCAGTTTATTTTACAAACCATATGGTGTTCACACCTCCTAAAGTAAGACTTGAGTCCTTTAAATCTGATTTGTACCTCACAAGGGACTTCAAACCCTCTGTTCCAGTTATTTATAGCAATCATAATAAGTCATTTTAATTGACTGAAGCTCTTTGTTCCCACAGGAGAAACGGAAAGTGTGCCTGTGAGTACTCCTGCAACACAGATTTCCCAGGTAAAGATGAGCAAAATGCCCTAAATAACTCAAAGACTTTAAAGAATCAGTAACAGATAAACAGTAGTTAAAAACATAAATTAAGTGGAAGTAAAAATCCAGACACTTCTAAGGAATGTGGCACAGTGCACGAATGAGTGTCCTAGGTACCATATCTTGGGCCTCATCTTAAAAGACAATCCAGTAAAATTTCTCTACTCACAACCAGTTGTGCTTAGACAGATGATTTGTGATCTCAGCTAATTAATTAGCTGGCTTCATTAGCACCAATTAGACAATGTCAATTCACTGGGCCAGAGAGAGACTTCATGGCTAAGCTCTGATAAGCTTCCACCAAACCATCCTAGGAGCAAGAATGTGATGACTGACATGGAGTCAGGCTGTCTTCCCAAGCAGGGGGGCAAACCTCCTGTGGGGGGCTGTGGGTTACCCTGGCAGTCTCACAACTCCTTGGACGATGAGGTGCTCTTCTTACCTGATAATCCAGAGCAGACAGGCTGGCCGGAGTGCTGTGTCTTGCTGGATATCTCTGTCTGGATTCCCAGCCTGGAAGCCATCTTTGAGTGCATATTGGCTCAAGATGACTAGGACTTCCAGAGTTCTGCAGGTGCTCTTTGAGTTGATGTTCAGTTAGACCCTGTGGATGCAATAAGATTGTCTCTATCTCAGCTCTGGGTTGTTTACAGCATCCTTCCTGTAAGAGGCCATTCTGGTGCTTCCACAGTGACGTTTCCTTTGCAATTCCACGCTGCCAGAAGCACAACAGGGTTTTGAACACTTTAAACACTGGTCTGGTTCAATAGGGAACTGTACTCTGAAAGAGACACATATTCCCAACTGGAAACTGACTATTTTGAGATCTCCCTTGTCACCATTGCAACAGATATACCTGTAACTGCTCCCAAGTGCACTGTTGTCAAGTGGAGAATGCACTGCTTTCCGTTACTTAGTGCGTCTCGTCTCATCCTCCTTTCCCACCCAGACAGCTCCAAGCTGGAGCTCTGACTGGGTTGCTCAAGGGCCCAGCACAGTGAATCCAACATGCAGGGAAAGCTGCTGGGACAGTGTGCTGGGAATGCCATGCACAACTGCTGCTCTGCACAGACCTCAGCTGTGAAGAGGACAGCTCCAATGAAATGTGCCTTGTATGTCTTCCAACATCACCCTGCTGCACTTGCCACCATTGCTTCCTCCACATGGTCGCAGCTCCCCGCTCCACGTTGGGAAATGTTTGCACCCCTCTCCAGGTGGACTTGACACAGAGTTCATATTCTCATTGGGCTGGAGGACGAGCCAGAGTCACAAGTAACTGCTTCTCCATGTCATGCAAAGAGGAGCGGGGAATCCTTCACATGCCTGTGGGTAGCCACCCACAGAGCACAGCAAAGTTGCTTGGCCTTGCTAGAGATGTGCATGATTTTTTCACATAGAGCTGAAAAACATCAGGGCAACAGGTAAAATGGGAGTCACATCACCCTAAAAAGACATAACGTGCATGATGTCCCTTACTACACTCCTTCATCAGGTTTGAGTGCCACACTCCAAGGGCAGGTGGGAGCTGAAATGTGAGGCTTACACTGCATTGTTTAGATGTCTAAGTGCTCTTTTTTACCAGTTCTTGGACAGGTTCTAAGGACTCCACATAACTAAGTAGATTAATTTATCCTCTAGGCAACAACTATGTTGTTGGTGGTGTCTTGTGTAACTTCCACAACTGAAATGTTAAGGTGTGTATTCATTCTCATTAACAGGTGAGCCAGGGCAACACATGACAGTTAAACTGTTGTCAGGTTCCTGTGGTAGTATAAAATCTGTCTTTTTTGGTATATGCTTCACTTTAGAAACCCTGAATTGCCTTGACTCTCCAGGGGTTCACAAAGCTGTGAAATGTCCGGTCCTGGAGGCATCATTACTGGGGCAAGATATGAGCATGAGCTGATGCTTCAATGGCTTCCATTTATTGTAACAGCCCACAAGATTTCAAGGAGGGTTCTGTCATTAGACATGAGCTCAAGCTGAAATGCACAGCTGAAGTGCTATGCCATGCTTGGCAGGAGTACAAAGACAACACATTGATCCTGCACCAGTCTGCTCAGTTATGGATCAAAATTGCATCCAGTGCCACCAGCCTGTGTTTTCTTTCTACGCTCTGCACATGGAAGGCAGTTGAAGAGAGAGTTCTCAAGGTTCCAATGCTTCATGTCCAGCCATACAAGCCCTGGCAGATGTGGCTGACTGGTATCGCTGGCTGCATTTCAGTGCTTGAAAGAGCCACTGCAAGCTGCATGGGGCTGAGGAAGGATGTACTGGGCAGTGCTGATCCAGGCTGGGTTCTGGAGCACTGGGAAGGGCACACAAAGAAACCAAGAGAGCACCGTGACTGCAAATGCAAAGACTGGCCAGCAGCAAACCCCATAATACAAAGTGTTTACTCTTAGGTGCAGAGGACAGTTTAGTCCAGCCTCTAGTCCAAATCTTTATTTTGGCTGCCTTGAACTCTGCTTTCATAGAGTGTTTTGGTGCAGATGGGCACACAAATCTCTGCAATGTTCCCTTTGTGCTGACTTAGGCTGACACCTACCAGTTTTTTACTCTGAAACCTTTAGTTCAGTGATGGCTCCCATCTTGGTACTCCCTTTCTAGAAGCATCCAAAGAAGATACGGCTCAGACTTGTACTCAGAGTAATTTCATTTTGGCTTGGTCTCCACAGACATTGTTATCTTCAGGGCCAGCTTCCAGAATGCTCCACTGCTAGCAAGACTTGAAGCTGTGACACCCTCTTAGTCTGAGCTGTCAGAAGCAGCATGGTCATTGCCTCCCCAGGCAGCCCCACTAACCCTCTATGCTACTCACAGGTTGCAAAGTGGCAGTTCCTGTGACACTCCTGTGTCCACTGTGGCCAGGAAGAGTGGGTGAAGGGGGTGAAACAAGGGGTCTGGAGCTCCAGCTGGCTCAGGGACTTAGGGTTGACTGATTGAGAAGAAAGTAAGTCCTCAGCTTCCTGCTGCTCTCTGTGCTGTCCCAGGTCTTGGGAGTCCTGCTCGTCCTACCCAGACAACTCTGGGAATGTGTGTCCAGCCAGACCAGACTGGGGACTGTGGGATAAACACTGGGATAGGAGTGGGGATGTCAGGCAGATGTCCTCTGCAAAGTCTTGATCAGAGGAGGATAGTGCATGCCATTGCCCTGAGGTACCGGAAGCCATCTCTGCTCCATTTGCAGGACTCAAGCGCCTGAGTTCCCCGGGGTGGCTGTGCTCTTACCACCAGTGCGCCAGTTTTGGACTCAGTTTATAACCAGATGTTAGGCCGCATTTCTGTTGTAAAGGTAAAAACCACTGGTACCGAAGCGCCTTGGGCCGCGACCTCACCATGGGCTTTGTGTCAGCAGAGCGAGCGCCTGGCTCACAGCACTGGGGGCAGAGTACAGGGTCAGCAGCCCAAGTTGCCCTCAAAGAGGGTGTCCCTGCTTAGCCCTCTGCAAGCCACCCGTCTCCCCTCACTGCCCACCCACCTCCACATCTGCCTTGTTTGCTCGCTGCACCAGCCTGGCTTGCCTGGCCTGCCTCCTGCTTTGCCCAGCTACCAGCTGGCTGCCTCCAGCTTGGGTTGTGAGCTCCTCCAGCAGCACTAAGTCCTCCAGGGACAGAAAACAGGGAGAGTGGGCACTGTATACCGGGGAAAACCTCCTGACCCGTTACGAGTTAAAGAGCTGCCTCATTCCCTGGAAAGGGCCCGCTGACCTAGGACTCAGCCTATCCACAGCCCATGGGAAGCAAACTGGTGCTAGACCTGTCTGGGGACAGCACCAGCCCCACAGACATGTTGGGGAGGAGGACTTGCTGAAAAATGGACATGTTCTTGATCGCTCAGCTGCTTTGGGGATTGATAACTTGGCTGCAAACCTTCTTGGCATGTTCCATGTTGTCCTGTCCTACACACTGACAGGCTGCAAACTACCAGGAAGCCTGGAAGAA
Organism: Rhinopomastus cyanomelas; assembly: GCA_013400115.1. Taxonomy (NCBI): domain Eukaryota; kingdom Metazoa; phylum Chordata; class Aves; order Bucerotiformes; family Rhinopomastidae; genus Rhinopomastus; species Rhinopomastus cyanomelas. Next base: position 210,179 of record VXBP01000728.1, on the reverse strand, counting down.
ACAAATCTAAAGAAAAGGCACACACTGATTGCCCAGCCACCTCCTGCTCTATAATGGGGCTACAGCAGGGGGCAACCCCCTACCCCACCATATACCCAAACACGACAGCAGAGGGGGAAAAAGGAACTGCACCTTACAGGATGGGTTTACCCCAGCCTTCATACCACTCTAAACCATGGGTGACCCGCGGGGACACAGCTACTTCCATGTGGGAGGAGAGACTGAACCCACGTCTCTGTGGTTCCTCTAGTTGCAGGCATTAGCCTCTGAGCTGAAGGCGGGTTTCACAGAAGCAATGCAGGAGCTGTCACGGATCCAGCATGGCGAGTACGCCCTGGAGGAGAAAGTCAAGAGCTGTCGCTGTGCCATGGAAGAGAAGGTGGCTGAGATGAAGAATTCCCTCAACACATTCAAGGTACGAGTGCTGATCTGCACGGTGGCTAAACAGCTGCCACTATAGCTCCACTGGCATTGGACAGCGTTCCCCTGCCTCCACCAGTCCTTGCTGCTTGCTAAGAAAATTAGCTGGCAGTTGTTTCAGCTAGACCTGGTGCACTTCCTTGGGCTTTGTGTCTGTCCTGACTCCTCCAATGCACACGTAACCCATGCCCAGGCCTGCTTAGCCTCCCTGCTGGGCCATGAGGCAATGCTGCCAGCTACCCTGGGCAGAGCAGCCCTTGCTCTGGGCTGCCCAGGCAATGGGCACGTGGCCTGTTCACGGGCTGCTGTGTTGTACTGCTTCCCAAGCAGGTCTGGTGCATTTCCTGCAGGAAAAAAAATGCTGCTGGGGAGCAGGGGATTAACACAAAATGCTAAAGCCTTTTGAAGTTGCATTCTCACACATCTGTGAGGAAGTGCTGCCTGGTTTGATCTGGCCCAAGAGGACAAACACAAAGGAGTGGGGAAAGAGCCCAGCTAGAGGGCCTGACGTGTGCCTGAAACCAGGCAGTGTTTGTTCCCATGCAGACACCAGAGGCTGTGGGGAGGCAGGCAGAGGAGCTGTTTTATTGATTGTGGTAAACAACTGGGGCAGTAATGTCTTGTGAAGTTAAAAAGGGCTGTTTACTGCAAAAAGCGCATTCTTTACCCTGTGGCAGGGAGAGTCAGATGGCACTGGACAAAAGAAGCCCCATGGTCACAGATGATCAAGGGAGACAAGAGATGTAAGAGTACACAGCAGAGGCAAGGTTGGTTTTCTAGAACACTGGAATAGGCTGGAAAAGGATTTTAAATATCCAGATACAAGGAATTATGCAAGAAACAGGAGGAACAAGGCCTGCTCTCCCTTTACCTCATGCCCATGTTGACTGTCCAAAATTTGAGCTCCCAGGGAAGCCACCTCCTTGCCTGGGGAAAGTCCTGCTTCTTCAGTTGAAAAGAAACACTTGGATATCTCTCCTCTATCCTGCTGCTCACATTGATGAAACCTGCAGAGATCTCTACATCTGAGTAAGGATGTGCTGACAGGGAGGTTACAAAGCACCTCATTTTCTTAGGAAACCAGGCTAAAAAGGCAGCTCCATGACCTGACTGGCAATAGCTTATACATGTGAGTGACCACACTGGAATCTGAATCAGGTGCGACGTGCTGGAGCACTGCAACGGGAACGTTTCCTCAGGGCTACCTCCAAATGCCATAAAGGCATGAGTCCTCCTAGTGCTTCCAGATGATGGTGGACAGAATAACAACCACCAGCGCCTTAACTCTGTGACAGAGATCAGGCTGGCTCAGGGGAGTTGCCTGTAGTTGAAAGAAGGATTGCCCTCCTGTGCGTGGCAGGTATTGCACACACTGGACTTGCAAAGGATGAGCTGTCTAACCACAGAGCTGATGGTGCATCAGAGCTGACATTACATCAACACTGTGCTATGGCTGACATAAATCTTGTGCTTTTGCCCGTTTCTCAGGAGGAGCTCAGTGATGCAAAGTCAATGATTGAAGAAATCAGTGCCAAGCAGGAGGAAATGCAACAGAAAATTGAGCAGCTGCAGCAAGAGAAGCGTCGGGAATCACGGAAAGTGAAAGCTAAGTAAGGGCCTGAACTTCAGGGATCTGGAAGTGTCCATGTCCTTATAACTTAATTTCTTAATCTATTCTTAGCTGGATATACCTTTCCGCTCTAATTATTACTAGAAGCTCTAGTCTTCAGTTCACCCCAGGACCGTCAGACTCATACTCCATGGAACAAACAAAGCAGACAAGCATCACCACCTCACTGGAATTCCAACAGCAAAATAGCCCCAGCAGCTCTTAGGGAAACCAGGGCCTGCTAAAACACAGACCTGCTAGAGATGTGTTGAGGGGGCAGGAGTACTGTTGAAAGCCAGGAGCCTTCACTGTTAGAAGCTATTACAAGGCCACCTTATGTAGACAATGGCACCATGGTTTCCCCTTTGTAGTGTGCAGGGTACAGCAGGCTCCTGACACATGCTCTGCTTTCCTGCCACTAGCCTTTTCTCCTCTGAGCACAGTCACACAGGAGCATGCTGCTGAGCCACCCTGCAGCTCTGATAGAGCAGAAAGCTTGTCCACCTTGACCCTGATTAACCTGAAAACAGACCTTTGACGACTGAGCATATATCTGCCTTGATGCAAACACTTGGCAAATGTAGGCCAGCCCCTTAGCTAATTAAGCCATTTAATTGGATGAAATATGCTCTGCAAAATAACGGCTCTGAAATAACCTTCTCCTGTAGCCAGTGAAAGTTACTTCCAGAACACTGTTTGTGAGCTACATCAAAGATGGTTCTTTTCCTGGTCTCTTGATGGAGTGGTCCTACTTCCAACTCTGTGCTAGTACTGGTGTCTGCCACAGCTGCAGTGCAGGAGTTTTATCTGTAGCACTTACAATCTCCTACTGTCTCATTCTTTGTATTTGTACAGAAGAGCACAGAAGGATGATCATGGATCACAGACAGTGCCTACACCTCTACAGGGCAGTCCATTTCGATCCATTAACCTCCCAGAACCTGTGCTGATAAATGAAGATTTTACAAGTCTTTTGCACAATGTGACCTATGAAAAAGGTAGGAAAATGTGCTGCCTTCCTGGGGGAAGAAAATATCCAGGAAAGGGTCACTAGCGTAAGAAGACATCAAGTTTCCAGAAGCGCTCCCCTCAGCAGCACTGCTCCTGGGTCTGTGCATGCACCTCAGCACAGTGTCTTATAACACTGACTTTAGTGCTGGCCTGGGCTTAGGAGGTGCTGCTCTGTGAACACTGTCACAGAGCAATTGCTTGCCTCCTCCAAGGGGAAGCAGCCTGATTCTGTTCATGGCACAGACAGAGCCAAGTAAGAGTCCCCGATAAAAATACTAAAACCTGTGGATTTCTTCCCATGCAGGGCAGCAAAGAATGGCATGGAAAGAAGGATCACAGGCTGACAGAGATCACCTCATATCACTCAGGGGCCAAACCAGTGTCCGATTTAACAAGAGGACATGGGAGCCGGTGCATTTACAAACTGGGCCATTAGTGTCACTGCTCTGTACATAGACAGCTACGAGAATCGCTGCCCCTCGCCAGCTGTGGAAGCTGCCAAGCCATGGTGTTGGGGTCACACTGTGACCAGAAAAACACTGTTACAACTGCCAAATACTTGTGAAAGCTGAAATCAAAGAAAAGGTGACGGACCAGTGCTTTTTCTTCTGTAATCATCTTCAGTGTTCTGTTCAGATAGAAAGACAGTAAAAATACACATTTAAAATGACAACAAAAGCAGATATGGAAACCATGCGCTGTTTCCTCCTCTGCTCTGCTCAGAGGTGATACGGTAGCCCTCTCCCTCATATTGCTCTTCCACATTCACCCCTTTCACCCACTTTTCCTGCTTCCTCTTTCTTTCCAGCCAACTCATCTCTCTACTCTTCAGTAAGCTCCTTTCCATCCATACATATGCACACACTTACACGTTAGCCTGCCTGCAAGTGCTACTGAAACAAAGACAGCAGTGAGAGTCCTCACAGTGAAGATACTCCTTTGTGGAGGCTCTAATGGGTGTGTTTCCTTAGCAAAAATCTGAAAGACTGGAGGATCTGACCACACCAGCTGGGCTTGGTGGGAGGAAGCCTGCTCTGCAGCTGTCTTCTCTTGTAAAGTTTCCCTTCATTTTTCAACAGTGTCTGACACCAGGATCATGCCAATGGGAGAAGGAGCTGTGAAAGTCGTAGCAGGTCCAGGTAGGAAAACATCAAACTGTGAACAACCAGTAGGACAATGATCGGATCAGAGTTCTTACTTTACTACTTCTTCAGGGACTGCATTTCACAGGAATGACTTTCACTTTGCCAAGTATCCACATTTCCATATTTTGAGCTGAGATATGAAGGCAAACCTACATCCCTGAAGTACCAAATACCCGACAGACAGTGCACATAATTGGTATTTAGCATGGAAAGACTTTCTGCTGCTGCTTTTCCAAGTTCTAAGTGCCTTTGCAGAAAGGAAGAACTGAGGCTTTACTGTAGCATGGAACAGTCATCAACAGTGACTACGCATCAGTAGCTGTTTATCTGCCCATCAGCTTTCAGATGCAGACATATCTGAATAGTAACAGAGAAGTTTTTCTGGCAAAACAAAAAATTAGTTAGACATATGAGAAGGGTGTAGTACGGAGACATGAAAAATCCTGGCCAGCCAAAGGACAAAATGAGGAGATGTTTAGATATTTGCATTGTTCACTAGAAGTACTCACTGTTTCGGATAGCTCTTCTGCTGGAAAAAGAGAAGAAAAGCTACAGAAAATGGCTCATTTTAACTGAAATCCAAAGTATTTGTACTAAAACAGTTCCAGCCCAATGGCTCTTCCTCACCTTCTCTTTAATAGTCTCAGACTATCAATACCGCTGCTGCTGTATAATTACATCACACTCATAAAAATTAAGAACCATGGCAGTTTATAGAAAATGGCATTTAAGCTCAAATTAAACCAGCTTCTGTTTCTACAACACCCACCAATAAGTGCCATTACAAAGTCCTGCAGCATCCCAAACACCTGAAGTGCAACTATAACTGGAATGTAGTTACTTTCTTTTCTAACCCGTGTCTACTTTTGGGCCTTATTTGGCCTAGAAATAAATGCTGGAAGAGTGCAAACCTTCTTTTGCTGAAGTGCTTGCCAGCTGCACTTCAGTTTGTGAATTAACATGACACAACCAGAGCCCCTGCAAAGCACAGGAAATGCTTCACACCCTCCTCCCAGTACTTCACATGGGTGATAACATAGGCTAGCTACCTGCTGTAGCAAAACCTGTCCCCTGAGACATCAGGAGCCATAGAGCTGTTTGCTGTTGCAGGAGCAGCCATAGAGACAGATGACAGCCTCAAGCCTTCCTTGGCAACAGAGGGGCAGTCAAAAGTGCATCTGACATCAACAGTGTGGAAGCAGCCCAAGGACACCAAGGACTGGGGAGATGAATACATTTCCAAAGAGCAGCCGGAGAGAGGGAAAGACATGGGCCAAGGCAGATACAGCTCAGCAGACAACAACATATGTGAACCCTCTTTGGCTGGTAAGGACAGAGGTGGAAAACTCTGTTTCAAGAGGCCCAAAGCTGGATCCGTATCTAGTTTGAGCTGGTTAGTCATCAGCTTCTACACACAAGCCATTTCTCCTTTTGGGGGGGAGGAATGTCTCAGGGCCTCAGTCTCTTAGGATTTCTGGCCTTTGTATTTGCTGGTCTGTGCCACTGACAGAATTTGTCTGCACCCAGGTCACTTGTTGTCTCTTTCACCACCAGGCAGGGTCACAGTACTGATGGGATTGTGACAGTGTAGTTACCTATGTGGGTCATCTGCAGGAAACTGGATGAGTTGGTTTTGCCTTTGATTGCTTGTTTTGTTATTCTTAGGGAAAAGGTGGTATCTGTAGGGTAAACCACATCTGCTTCAGAACTTTCTTAGCAAAATGTGGTTCCAGTTGTGACTGGGGCATGCTGTAGCATCAGGCTAGAATATTGTACTTTGGGGAAAGTGGACAGGCAGAGATTAAGGCGCTGGCATCACTTTTGGACAGTTTGACCTTTAGTGATTTAATGTCAGACCACTGATCTAACATGAGGCTGTCCTCGAGGCCAGCATTTCCTAATTTTTAAATTTAACCATTGTCTTCTGGAAGCCAAAAGGCAGAATATCGCTTTGGAACTGCTGGAGTCAGAAAGGAAATATGTCATCAACCTTTCCCTAATCCTGAAGATCAAGGCCACACTGCAAGGACCAGATGTGAAAAGGAGCACCAAAGAGAGAAGGTATTTGATTTAGTGTGCACTCTCTTTTGGGGAGTTTTCTCTGGTTAATATTCTTTCTGCATCACCCATTTTACTTTTATCTACTCAGAGATCTTCCAATATTTAGAGCTTTCTAGTTGAAACTGGAGGCAAAGGAAGCTTTTTGCAGTGATTAAAGACTTCCTGCCTGTCCCTGCATCTTGAACACCTTGCATGCTCAACGGTTTCACCACTACTTCATTCCAGTCTCCTTCTGAGCCACAGTCTTCTGTTCTTCTTTTACCTCCTACTTGGGTGTGAACAAAGCTCTGTGCATTCTTCACTGCCTGTTTCTCCCAGTTTATAGCTCCAACTCCAGAAGTTGCTGTGGGCATAAACCCCCGGCTACTGGCTGCCGCCAACCAGGCACTGATGCATACACACACACACATACATACACACAGATACAAGACCTGTGAGACTGACCCAGCTCAGTGATTAAACCCAGCTCTTTGCAAAGGCCATGCCCTGGGTCAGCTGTCTTAATTCTCAGGGTAGGACAGCTGTGTCATGCCTAATTCCATCAGAGAGCTCCTACAGGTCTCCCCATCCACTGAGCTTTGGTCTAGCTGTTCCTAGCCCCTAAGCACATTTGGGGAGCCCAGTCCTTGCTAGCTCCCTCTTCTCCTGCCTCTTTCCATCACCCCCAAGAGCCCTATATCCAAGGAGTCATTCGACAGAAATCGACTGTGGGGCACGTCACACGTAGGTTATTGTGGACACATTTAAGCAGTTAGATGACACACAAACACAAACTGAAGCATGATAGTCCAAAGCAAGTTTCATTGTTACTTTTTTCCCCAGAGACTTTTCATATTTGACACCTTCATTCTGATTCTGTATGAAATCAGCATGAAATGACAGAAAGGCAGTCCTACATTTTTACTAGCTCTGCACCAAAGGGTTGGCTTGTTAAAGGCCCTGAATGGGTCTGCTTCATTGGCATCCTGGCCTGATCAGGAATAGTGTAGCCAGCAGGACTAGGGGTGTAATTCTCCCCCTGTACTGGACACTGGTGAGTCCTCCCCTTGAATACTGGGGGCAGTTCTGGGCTTCTCACTTCAAGACCCACTGGAGTAGGTCCAGAGAAGCAACAAGGCTGGTGAAGGGACTAGAGGGAAAGTCTCATGAGGAGAGGCTGAAAGAGCTGGGGTTGTTTAGCCTGGAGGAGACTTGAGGGGACCTTATCATTCTCCATAACTACCTGAAAGGAAGTTGTAGACAGGTGGAGGTCAGGCTTTTCTCCCAGGCAACTCTTGATAGGACAAGAAAGCAAGGCCTGAAGCTGCACCAGGGGAGGTTTAAGTTGGAGGTTAGGAAGCCCTTCCTCTTTGATAGGGCATTTAAGAAAAGACTGGACATGGCACTTAGTGCCATGGTCTAGTTTGTGGTGATGTTAGGTCATAGGCTAGACTTGATGATCTTAGAGGTCTTTTCCAGCCTCAATAATTCTGTGATTAGTCATGGAAGTATTGTCTTGGGCTTTTTACATGGTGGAGGGAAGGGAGACCATCAAGAGAGACCTTGGCAGGTTTGAGAGGTAGGCTCATGTCAACCTGATGAAGTTCAACCAGGCAAAGTGCAAGGTGTTGCACATGGGTTGGGGCAATGCAAATACATGTTGGGCATGAAGGCAGTGCTGCAGAGAAAGACTTGGGGGTGCTGGCTGCGGAAAATCTGCATAAAAAGCTCATGTGCGAGTGCATCCCAGAAGGCCAACTGTGTCAGGGGCTACATCAAAAAGCGTATGGCCTGCAGCCAGAACTCTAAGGAAAGAAGTCAGTAATACCTGTGTTTAAAGCAAGCCTGCACTGACTGCCCATGAGTGCACACCTGAGCTGTACACACTGGGGGCTGAGCTTCTGCTCTTTGTAACCAATCTGATATCATTTCCCTTCAGTTTCTTCCCCACCTCTTTGCGGTACCTGGTTCAGCAGCATGTTGATTTACTTCACGCTCTACAGGAGCGAGTCCTGAGCTGGCCACGACAAGGGATCCTAGGAGACATCTTCCTGAAGTTAACAAACGATGAGGTAAGTTTACACATGTCTCCAGACTGTTCTGCTATGATTCATGATGTTGTGCTGATGCCCCAAGGTGGGCTGAGATACCTCTCAGCAAAGGGGTTGTGCCATGAAGCTGTGGCTAGGGAAGACCTTTCCTTTGAGCAGAGCTCTGGTGCATGGTAGCCCCATTATTGTTGCATTGGGTTGGTCAGGGAGCCCACACACCAGACTCACCCTGGCAGGGGTATACAACCACACAGCAAAGCCTTGGTTGCAGGAGTCATGCAACCACAATGAGGGTGTGGGAAGACTCTGTTCTTATGCTCCCCTTCTCCAATACATTTTGATCAGAGTTATGACAACAGCAGGCAAGCACCTCCTCCTGAATGGTTTCTAGCCCCATGTATACCAGCACCTTCTTCTCAGGGTGAAGGCAGACTCCAGCCCTGGCACGTAGTGGGATCTCTCCTGATGCTTTATAAAATTATGAGTCTTAAATTAAAAAAGCTTCTTCCTCCCCAGTCTCTCTCCCCTCCCTCATCTGCGGTAAATCCTGTGCTCAATGGCTGAATAGCCTTTCCTGAGAAGACCCAAGCTCTGAAAGCTTCACACAGTCAGCAGCTCTGCTGCGCTGATAACACTCTCAGGAGTGATGGTGGGGAATCAAGTTTCTCATTCCGGCTGACTCTATGACCAAACCCATCTCTTAAGTTACCTTATTCTTTTCTTTTTTTCTTTTGTAAGAATAATTTTTTGGACTGCTATGTTGCTTATCTGAGGGACCTACCAGAATGCATCTCTCTGATCCACGTGGTGATCCTGAAGGAGGTAAAGTTTCTGCCTGCTACACAGACAACATGCAAGCCTGGAGCTCTCTCTGTTACGTCTGCCCACAATAGGACTCTTAGGCTGTTCCACTTGTCTTGTTACCAAGTGCATGCTATGGCTGATGTGCACCTACAAAAGGCACCTTTAACATGTTTGTCACCGTATGTAACCAAAGCTGTATTTCTGCTGTGACATGAAATAATGGGTCGGATGAAATCTCTCAGAAATTTTGTCTAGGCTCACATGTTCCTGGTAAATGGTGTCTCCTGAAAACGGAGACCGAAAGTGAGACCGTCGGTGAGAGAACACAGTCTCTACTGTTCAGCTTTAGGTATCTGATCTTACACCCTTACATCTGATTCTTGGTTGAAACTAGGAAACTTAAATAGAAGGGTAGTTTCAAAGTGCAATAATAACTAAACCACATGAGCTCACTTCCAAGACATCTTAACTTAAATGACAATCTCATTTTGTTCTATTCATTTGAGCCTAAACAAAGAACTTCACTGTGAACAATGAAACGTAGTTAGTGCACTTTAAGCATGCATCCCTGCTTAATGAGGGAGAAACTCTATCAGGAGAAAGTGCTTTACTTTGAGGGTCCCAGAGCCCTGGCCCAGGTTGCTCAGAGATGTGGAACTTCCTGCTCTGGACACATTCCAAACCTGCCTGGAAGTGTAAATGTGGGATCTGCTCTGGTAGGGAGGTTGAACTAGAGATCTAGGTCCCTTCAGAGGTCCCTTCCAGCCCCTACCATCCAGTGAACTGCTTATGGCATAACTACTCATTGGACCCCAGAACCATTTGAAGCAGCCATGTTTCATGGGTGGAAGAGACTCTGAAGTTGCTTCTTTTATTTCAGGTAGAAGAAGAAATCAAGTCTGATCTCTACATTCTGTTCTTCCATATAGTCCAGCGAATCCCTGAATACCTTATTCATCTACAGGTAGGGCCCCGGGATGGAAATTGTCTGTTGAACCCTTATTACAGCATAAAACTTTTAACTCAGGGCTGGTATTCAGGCTTGTACAGGTACAGGGCTTCTGGCTAACCTGATGGGCTCTCTGAAAAAAAACTTTTTAAAGGCAAAGGCAGCTAAGAATGAGTTAATTTTCACATGAAGCTTGTTTCTATTTGCTCATTTCTCCATTTGACCTGATAGAACCAACTTTCTCCCCTGGGAAACTGAAAGCTTTACTGTCTGCTGCTCTGGGAGAACCAGTGGCCAGAGCTGAGGCACATCTACTCTGAGCTCTGAAATAACTCCTATAACAGAGCTGGTCTCTTAGCCAACTGGTCCACATGCCTGTTAGTCGAGAGAGAGAGAGATAGAGGCTCCCAGGGCACAGCAACCCAAGCTTGCCAATTCTCAGAGACAAGGCAAATGGCACATAAGCAAGCTCTGTAAGAACAGGATGTTGGTTTATTTGTCCAGTGCTAAACAAAACCAGTGTTGAGGTTAGAATTGGACAAATGCTAAACACAACCCACACATCCCATGATTATATTTATTGTGGCTACTTGTGTAAGTGGAGCCACACAGGCAGGAGGCAGGCCCTGTCCAAGTCCCTCAGAAACGGATGCTGCCTAGAAGAGCTTCCACTGTGCACAGGGCAGTGCCATGGGCACTCCAGAGCACTAATCCATTAATCCATGATCCCGACAGCACCTTCTCCCTAGAAAGGATTAGGACATGCTTCAAATAGCCTACTCTCCTCTGTGCCCCAGAATGTCCTGAAGTTCACGGAACAAGAGCACCCTGACTATTACCTGCTACTGGTGTGTGTGCAGCGCCTCCGGGTTTTCATCTCACACTATAGCCTCCTCTTCCAATGCAATGAAGACCTGCTTATACAGAAGAGGAAAAAGCTGAAGAAGTAAGCACATCAGCTCGTTTTGTCTGTCAGCAAGGAAAGGGAGATGTGGGGAAAGCCAGGAAACAGGGGGTTTTAAGTCCAGGCAAAACGAACAGTCACACTGCACTGTTAAAACACAATGCTTTGCAGGTGAGTACTTGAGAAGGCCCGCTACGGGCATTTGCCCTCCAAACTAGGGTCAGATTTGGGGTGGACCCTTCTGTCTAAGGGAGAAATGAAAAACCATTTTTATCTGTTCTAAATACAGCTGTTGCATGTTTCATGGATAGGAGAAACCTGATTGATAAATTAACCCTAATTGTAGATTTTCAAGTTACAGTTCAGAAGAATTCCATGAAATCAGCATTTGTTACTAAAATCAAAATGATGATTCACTGGTGGGGTAGGACAAGGTCAGACTTCCAAATACAGAGGATGGTCAAGGGCTCAAGCATACTGCTAGGGAGAGACTGATATTAGGAAAGAAATTAAAAGCAAGACAGAAGACAGGGTGTTCTGCAGACTGGGACAGACTAGGTGGAACTGGTGCTTCCTTGGGATGGGAAGAGGTGAACAGGAATATTAAGGTCCCTCCCAGCCCTGTGTTCTGTGATTCTACACGGTCGTGCTCATTCCCGGCCTTATTTCTTAGCACGACGATGGATTTCTCCTCCCTCAGGTCATCCCTGGTGAAGCTGTATAAAGGTCTCACCTCCCAGTGCACGAGCCAAGACGTTTCTCCAACACCCAGTGCTACATCTATCCGGGACAGTGGGATCCACTCTGAAGAGACAATACAGCCATTCCCACCAGTACCTTCCTCTGGCACAACAACACCGTAAGCCTATTGTCCTAGTAGGCAGCTTTCAGAGCAGGCTGAAAAATCTCCCCTTGCCCATACTATGCCAGTGACACTTGGCAGGTGCAGACTGCCATCTGTCAGCTCCTAATACAGCTACTAGCAGTGTTTGCCTTGTCTGCCAAAAGAACATGCTGGCAGTTCATGTGTATCCCAGCATTTGCTATAACCCAAAGTTCCTAACAGGGATGCTGCACAACTGAGATCTCCCAGCCTGGTCTAATGCATGGCATTATTTTGCCCCAGAGCAGAGCTCTGCACATCTTGAACATCACAAGGCTTTTGTTCCACCAACTTGATTCATTATGTCCCCAGAAGATGGCAGAGGGACTGTCTCAGACAGGCAATTTCTATTAGTGGCAGCTCTGTTACTGTTTTCCAAGACATGAAAATATCTTTTGGCCTTAAAAGCAAAAGAATGGGGCTGGGCATGTGAGGAAGAAGGGGGCTTGTCATGCTGTGTCTTGGTCATCCTTTACTACTCTACTTCCTTCTGCTTTTTGTTTTGTTTCTTATTTTTAAGGCATCTGATGCCCCAGATGAAGAAACCACAGCCAACAGTGATGGAGAACATCCAGGCTGTAAAGCCCCCTGACTGGGAAATGGAAAGCAGAAAACATGAGAGGCCAGAGAACATCCTTGCATCTTCTCAGCTCACAGAGCAGGAACTCAAGGCATTGACAGCCCCCCTACAATCCATCCCTGAAATGGAATATGAAGCACCACCAGCTGATGCAGTAGGAAACACTGAGAGAGCCATCAGGACCTCTGTGGAGCTTCTGCAGGATGCGAGGAACTTTGCGCCAAGCTATGAAGAGTTTGACTACCCTGGGGAGGTTTTCACCATGCCAGGCCCCTATGAAGACGATACCTTTCAAAACCTTGCCCTCTTTGAGAATTGCTCCCCAGCCTCTTCTGAGTCCAGCTTAGACATTTGCTTCCTTAGGCCTGTTAACTTCACGTCAGAACCAGAGAGGACAGATCACGCCTTGCAGCCGTTGCCTAAGAGCTGCACTCCTGTAAGCAGCAGCACTTACAAGCGAGAGATGTTCCACAGCAAAGGCAAGCAGCTGAGCAGATCTCTGAAGGAGCTGCCGCGGAGCGCTGAGGGCGTGAGCACCAGACTCTACAGCACAAGGAGCAGCAGTGGAAGTCGGCTGCAGCAGAAACAGGAGAGGAATGTCCAGCCTCACTTGATCTCAGCCTCATCTCGAAGCTCCCAAAGGAGCTACTTCCCCCCACAGAGAGGAACGGGTGAAAAACCGAGCTTTTTGGAAGTAAGGAGGCTTAAATAGGAGGAAAAAAACCAAAGGCACGTGGTGATGCAGAAGCAGTGGCAGCAGCAGGAAAAACATGTGAGATAGTTAGGGCAGAACATGCCAAAATAGCTTCCAAATCCACACATTTAAAGTCCTTGTCTGTATGTATATGCCCAAGGGAGGGACAAGACAGTTCCTTTTCACACACATCTTCCCCTGGGGACAAGCATGGCCTTGAGGCACACTGGCCAGTGGTAGCTGGAACCCTTGTGAGACAGGCTAGTCTCTCCTGGCTGTTGCTGAGCATCTCCCACAAGTACATGTTGTATCTGATCACACTCACTAAGTTTGTGCAAAACTGTTCACAACTAGTGCTACAGGGTGACACCCAATAAAAATGTGCCTTTTCACCTGGAGTGAGGAGTGCAGGTTTAAGAAAAAATGGATTTATTCTTGTTTTCTCAGCTGGTGTAAGCTGGCATGACCCAGCTGAGCTCAGCCCATTTACACCAGCAAGAATCTGGCCTGTGATTTTTGTTTCACTTGTACCTGTTTTGTGGATCATAGACCCATGCTGAAGTCTTTGTGAAAACCAGATAGAGGCCAGCAACCACAGCATGGCAGGTGGCACTCTAGCCCTTCAGGGACATCAGATCTTGCAGAAACAGTGTTTCTGTAGTCTGTTCAGAGTCAGCTTTCAGCCTTCACAGTCAGGGGGAAGATGCCATTCACAATTCCTGGGCAAGAGGCTGAGGGTCATGTGGGGTACTTACCTAGTTCCCTCAGTGCTCACTGGAGAAACACTCCTGTTAAAATGAGATGCAGACTAGGCTGTAGATGCAGATGAGGATGAAAGGGAGGTTCCAACAGCCTTACTAAAAAGGCAGCAAGGAAACATTGACACAAAGGAAAAAAATTGTAGTGACTGAAAGAGGTGGTGGGTGGCACTGAGGTGGGAGATGAGGCAGAGGGAGAAGATCCAGGGAACACATACCCCTTGGCCCAAAACAGAAACCTGTGAGCTCTTCACCACTCATCTGCACAGAGGGTACAGATGTGGAGCTAGTCCAGAACTGCGGGACACATTCTCCCTCATGAAGGAGGCCACTGCGGCAGTGGTGGGCAAAATCACATAAAAAAACTCTTGTCCATAGCCTTGCTGAGAACTCTTCTGAAAGGGGAAGAGATCTTTTAGTGGCACCTTTACTGCAAGGTGGGTGTGCTAATAAAGCCTTCTGCCCCACAGATATAAATCCAGGCACAGGCAGAGCCAACAGAAGAGTCTTTCATGCTCTATCAGCTCAGGAAGCCTGCAGCCTCTCTGCCCTAGGGCAAACAGAGCTCATGAGCAAGGAGTGGGTGGGAGTTTCCTTCAACTGCCCATGTTGGCTTGCTCCCTCATTGCCAAAGGGGGCTAGTATGCTCCCCTTGAACAAAAGAACTTAGCAAGGAAAGGTCTAGTTCCCTCTAACAATGGTTATCCTTCCACTCTTCTGCCACTGCCTCAGAGCCAGCCACACGCTCTATGCAAAGGTACCAATGCATCCAGGGCTTGAGCGACCTGTTGTCTCTCAACGTTGCCAGCAACTCCTCACCTACCAGGTCCCTTCTAGCACAGACTGAGAGCAAGAGAGCACAAGAGAGAGAGAGAAGGGGGCAACAATGTGAGGTTGCAAATGCTGGTTAAATTGTCTTTTCCCTTTTAGGAGCTCCATGCAGAAGACAACACCAGGTTCTGCCAGAAGGATGACAATGAGCAAACATCCTTCAGCGACCACAACCCGCGGCACGAGCCCAAGGGGGGCTTCCGGAGCTCCTTCCGCAAGCTCTTCAAAAAGAAATAACCAGCCCCAAGAAAGGCAGGCCACAGTCTAAGTGCAACAGTGCTTCCCCAGGTCCCTGAGGGTGGAGAAAGACAGCAAGGTCCCAAGATAACCCCTAACTAATACAGTAGGTGGACGGGTGGGGAAGAGGAGACTCACAACTGCCTTACAAATGCACCCTGTTCTACCTAGCACAGGGCAGGGCCAAACTATGGGTTGAAGTGGAGCTTACCCAGCAGGTCTAATAAGCACAGGAACTTGCTAGCTTTGAGTCCTGCCTAACTTGAAAAAGATACAAGTTTTGGAAAGCTTTAACTGAATCACACTGTCTTCTCTTCCCCCTCATCCATTAACCCTGCTTGATTTGCCATACTTCTTTGCTCTTCCAAATTCAAGACAGGTCTAATCTGGGTTCATCCACAACAGAGGGGTTACATTTGCAGTCCTGGCATCCTGGCTAGAAGTCCGAAATTCTCCTCTTTCCTCTGCTTTCCAAATAAAAAAAACACCATCAAAGATGAGTTCCAGGAGGCCGGCTCACACAACCTGCTGGTTTGAGGTCAAACAAGAATCAGCTGAATCACCTGGACTTTGTACTGCATAGCCCACAGCATCCTTTCTTTTGGATCTCCATGACTCCCCAGAATCCTCCTTCAGCCATTACATCCAGTGCTGTTTCTTTCCTTGCCTCCTGTGGTATGAATCTCTGCTCCTTGCTGCTGGAATTGCCTGTGTGTCCAGGCAGGTGACACAGGCTGCGCCCAGGGCCTCCACAAGAGAAAAAGACTCCACCCTATTCCCACTGTGGATCTATGCAGACACCGACAGAGTCAACCAGTATCCTGGCTCCTGGTCTGCTCTTTGCTGTCTCTGTCATGACACCACTTGATCATGTGCAGCACTCTGCTTTGGAGTAGTTCTTCCAGCTAAAATTGAGGCACCAGGGCAGGAAAGTCAAGGGTGTCCCAAATTCAAAGTCACAAGCCCTCCTTGTGCAAGGATACTCTTCCTGCCATGCGGCCACATGTGCGCCACCCTCCCTGTTCTCTGCAGAATACTACAGCTTTTGTTAGAAATAAAGTATGGAGAGAAACACATTCCTCTACTGTCATCTCCATGTCACACCCCAGCAGCAATGTCACCACTGGTACAGGGCTGTAGTGTTGGCTAAATCTGGAGCATGCTGAGGGCAGTTCCAAGAGGAAATACGGTTTTATCATCTTATTTTGTCAGGGTTGGGACACTGGTGTGTCATAAAGAACTGCTTCACCTGAAGAGGTTGTGAACAGTTTTTGTGGGGCCAAAAGCAGAGTGTTTGGGGGAATATGGAAGGCTGTGAAATTAGGTGCTTGGGACTCCAACACTAGTGCAAGGGTGACTGAATCTGGCGCCAAAAGGCCAACTTTCATGCTGCATGGCTCTCCTGTCAGTGGCAACAGTATGAAGAAAGCCCTGAACAGTTGTTCTTGGCTGCGGTGGCTAACACCCACTGCAGATAGAGGGCTTACAGCCCTCCCACAGTATCCATTAACCTGCATCTACCATCTGTTTTTCCTCTGATGGAGGCAAAGAGGTGTGTGTGAAAAGGGTTATGCACATAAGACGGACAAGATCCATCCTTTATCTCAACTAAAATTTTTTCCAACATTTCAAAAAAATGACTAAGCAAAACCCCAGAGATTAAAACGTTGTAACTGATGCCTGCTTCATAGATTTTACCCAAAACAGTTCCAAAAAATGCACTTCTCCTTCTCACAAAGAGGAAAAAGCACATCTTTCCCCCTCCCCTTTTGTAAACTATTCTGGATTTTTATTTTCAAATTTTGTAATGACAAAATACCTTCCATCTCTTTCCCTCTCCCTCACATACACACTAAAATACAAAATCTATGGCACTTCTCAGAAAGGACATCTCCACTATGCCCAGTCACTGTATTACAGACACTTCCCAGGACTTTGTAGCTTTCCATAATACAGTGCAGGGCCAGGACAGAAATAAGCTGGAAGATGTAAGAACCAGATACTTGTAACTGAAGCGCCAGCAAAGTCAGCTTGTGCTGCAAATGAAGCAACCATTGATGTCAATATGGACAAATTTCTGCTGCAATGCACTGATGATGTCAAGGGCTCTGATGATTGTGTCTTCAGTCTCATATATAACCCCACTTCCATACTTCACATTACAAACATGCTCTTCACACTTGCCAGCAACATAGCAGGACAGCACAGGGCAAAGGGGAAAACTTACCTGCTGACCTATCTTCTGGGTCAGGAAATCCTTCCAAGGTGGTAGACCTTTGCTTGTAAAATGCATGTGGATTCTAGCTTCTGTCTTAGTGATTTAAGGCATGGTCAGAATTGACGGTTCTTTCTTTCTGATCCTGTATGAGTTCTTACTTCCAGGACTATACTTACCATTTGAGATATCCTTGCACCTGCTCAGAGTCTGCAAATATAAATAAAATGAATGAATGAGTGATGATCAGCACCACACAGAAACAGACAAACTCTTGCAGGATCCAATCCAACTTCACCCTTAGTGTATGCGCGTGCTTTGGGTTATTTTTCTTTCAGTGCCAAATAAATGCTGCTTTTAAATAATGCCGTTGTCTCTTTTGGACTGAATCAGCTACAAGATTGTGTCCATTACAAGAAATATTTCTCAGGTCCTCTTCTGAGGCAACATTACTTACAGAATCCTGTTCCCCTGAACACAGTCATCAGAGAAAACTGTTTCCATACACCTCTCTCCAAGACTCTTAACCAGCACTTGGCTGACTCACTCTTCCTTCTGGTTAGGATCCTGTTGCTGGTGCAGCTCAATTGGTGTTTCTTCAGCTCCTTCTCCAGCTGTTTTACTGCTGCTGTGTTACAGACATAGGAGCTTTCACAAAAAATTTCTACTCCAGTGACACATTACCCAGCTCTGTAAGAGACCTTACTGTCTTTCAATGTCAACAGGTAACAAGCACTGTGAGATTTTCATCTAAAAGCCATCTGAACAGGCCCTGCAGACTCAGGCCCTGTAAAGACCACCAGCTGGGACAGCTCTAATTTACTATCTCCCTGTCTGGTTTTTTAGTTCCCTTTTTGTTTTAAATTTTTACAGCTGGACTGATGTTGCTTTTACCATTTACTCATTTTAGCAAGTAACCATGGCATCAAACAAAGGCAAACGTACAAACTGGAACAAAACTACTGGAATGGAAAATGTGTTCTTTACGCAAGCATAAAAAGGCTTATTCTGAAGTAGAGTCTAACAAATTTATTCAAAGTAATACCAGAAATACGCACTCCTGATTGCCTACCTTCTTTGTAAAAATACTACACACCATTTGTGATAAAAGACATGTTTGGCAGCTATCAGAAGTGTCATGCATCTGGCACATTAGAAGTTTATTATATTTTTCCCTTTCAGCTTCTAGACAGTTGGGACAGCTATGGTTTTCAACAAATTAAATTGACATTACTCTCTGCTTTATAATGCAACAGCAGGTGACTATCTAACACACTGTTTTCCACCTCAGTCAACATGGAAATTTGCTCACAGGTCATGAAAAATGGTCTTAAGATTGTTGTTTTTAAATGGAAAATGAGGCATGGTACTTACAAAGTAAAAAGTTAAAGGCACTTTTGTTTTTGCAACTATACTGGGCCATGGGCTCCATTCTTATATTTCTAAGTCAAACATTCATGAATGAGGGGCTCTTTCTAGAGCTTAAATTGCAGCAATGCTGGAAACACCAGCAGTAGACGTAGCCACTGTAAACTGCCACACTAGGCTAAGACAACAGCCACAAAGAAGAGAACTGGTGCTTAGTGGAATGCACTGACATGCCACCCAGCCTGCTGCGAGGCAAAGCTGTTCCAGCACCTCCTCACGCTGAAAAGAAACCTCCACGAATATAACAAAGGAAAACCTCCTTCCTGCACAACAGTAACCTACTACCTTCCATAGTGGCAGACACATCACTAAGCTTGAATCAGATCCAGTTCAACAGAAAGTACCAGTTACAAGCAAAAGAAAAATTAACATCCCACAATGTCAATCTAAATCCTGGAATGGTCAAAATCCAGTGCGTTAGCTTACACACACTTAGACAGACCTCTCCCTTCTGGATTTAAGAGAGTGGCATAGCAGAGAAAGATGTTAGTGCACATGGAGCACTCAAATCCTTCCATGGTACCCATCCTGAAGCAGGATAATGTTCTCCATTAGCAGTT
This sequence comes from Rhinopomastus cyanomelas, assembly GCA_013400115.1. Lineage (NCBI taxonomy): Eukaryota > Metazoa > Chordata > Aves > Bucerotiformes > Rhinopomastidae > Rhinopomastus > Rhinopomastus cyanomelas. The sequence goes on along the minus strand of VXBP01000728.1, from coordinate 191,060 downwards.
ATAGAAAAACTTTGCAGGGGCTGCTGCATGTCATGACAACAGCATGGACCTTGGGGCACCTGGCAGCAGGACAGCTCACTTTTCTACATACCTGTGGAAAGTGCCTCATCTTCCACAGAGGCACCTGCAAAATCATAGTGTCATAGTTCGGCTTGGAAGGGATCTTCCAGGGTCATCCAGTTCACCTTATGCCACACCTCTGCAAGGACCTGTCCAACTGGACCTGCAAAGTTTCAATATACCACCTCTTGGTGGACCTGTTCCAGTCCCTCATCAACCTATCATAGTGAGAAACTTATTTTTAATGTAAATCTCCCATCTTTCAGTTTTACACCATTCTCCTGCTAGATACCCTCATAAACAAGGCTTCTCTGTAGCCAAAGTTCAGAGATCACAATTTTTTCTTCTTTATCCAGGAAAACATTTCGAAGCCACACTGATTAACAAATACCTAAGGAACCCAACCAGGAAATGTCAACATTTGACTATGATGAAAACTGTCCTTCTTGTTGAAATGCAAACACTTTCTGAAATGTAATGACCACACTGAAGGACTAAGGGTCATTGATCAATAGCATTGCTGAAAACATCAAAAAAGGCGATTCCATTGTAATTCAAGAAGCATCACAGCTTTCCAAGAGGCGGAAAGGCATTCTTCTTCCAAGGAGAAAATGTAATAGAATTTTTCTTTGACCCATGAGCAATATTAGCTGAAGATAAGATACTTCACACTTCACATATGTCCTGCAGTAGAGATTATGGAGTTTCTTTTCTTGGATAAACGTCACACATTACTGTCACAGTATTGCCTGGAGTTGAAGAGCAGTACAAACATTCACGGATAATCCACGTCATGATACCTACACCAGTGCATGTTCTATCATGTGCATTCTGAACTCAAAAAACTATTATAAAGATTAGTATGTTTGAAATTTTTCTAACAACCATCTTGTTAGGAACTGTGTGAGAAGTTTTATAACCTGTAATAACTCACTTTGGGAGTAACTCAGCTTGTCAAATATTATTAAATTCTCTGTAACAGATGCCAAAGCCAACTTCTCTTTAGCCTGACTCCTAAAATACATTGCGCTAACACGAACACGTACCATGAGACACGCTCTTATCTCCTTCAGACCTTAACTCCAAAACTGAGTTGTATGTTTGTCTGTGTAATAATTTAACATATGTGAGCCAAACATATCTGCATCTTTATTTCAATTAAATTAAAAACAATCTGCAGTATATTTATGCAACGTTCACTATATACACGACTTACGCAACTGCAAGGCAATTCTATGTATGCTGATTAATCTATTGTTAGTAAAACATGACAACAGCTATGGAAGTTGACCAGCGAGTGTTCCTTTTCACAAGTGACTGTTTCCATGGCATGACTGAAAAAGAATAGCTACTAGCCATGAAATGGATTATCAGTAAACATTAAAAAGAACATGACATAACCTAGCAGAGATTAACAGTCTTCTAAATGTAGTAGTATATTTACTTCGGATGATGGTGCTGCTTTTTAAAATAATTCACTGTCATCATAACGATGTAGGACTTTCATTTGCTCTATCTAAAGAAAGCAATAATTAGACATTATGCTTCCTGGCAAAAATTTATTGAACTGGCACCATAGTATTTCAGAAAACAATAATAAAGTACCTCTTTGGTGAAGCCTAGGTACCCCCTACTACTCAATGCAACAACTTGTAAACAGGATCGCGGTACAGTGCTTTGCCTAGATCATTTAGGTACCACAGATCTTCCTCACAGTCCTTCTCATAATTTTAGGAAGGTATTTTAAAGCCGGGAATAAAGCAAAGGAAAATTAAGAAGGATATAAAGTTCCCTGTTTGAAATTTTAAAAAAGTGCATAATGTTTCCATTCCAAAAACTGTGCCGCTGCATGGAACTGATGGACACAAGACCGGTTTTTTCTTCCTGTACTGGACATTAGTGATCATTAAACAAACAGTCTCCACTCATTGGCCAAAGAAATCTCTCAAGTCTGTTTTCTGGTACAATCAGTTGTCCAATTACTTTAGAACAATGTCCTGCATATTAGAACAGGAATAGCAAGTTAACCGTTTTTTCCACTGTTTTTGCCATTCCATCTCTGTACACTGCATTTCCAACCTACTGGAGAGTTTTTAGTGTTTGGCATACACATCCCAACTCCTTGGCACCACTACGTTCAGTGCATCCATTGCCAGCAACAGACGTAGCACCAGGAAAATGCAACTCCCAGTGCAAGGGACAGTTCAGGATGAGTGGGCATTCTCCAGCAATGGTGGCCCGTCTCGATGCATCGAGGGGTGTGTGTGCTCCCTTTTGTAAGTTTTTGGAGGAAGCTTTGGGATATGTTGAGAAGTGCTTTGTCGAGGAGGAACAGGTGGCCCAGCAACAGAATGGAGGTCCACTTCTTGCGGTATCAAAGGTGGTGATGGAAGATGCCTCCGTGCTACATGTGGAGAAGGTGTCTGAGGGGGAGGGGGAGTAAAAGGAGAGGGGCTGTTTGGGAAAAAGGTGTTACCAAGTTCACTTTTTCTCCCCAGTGGTGGAGGTTGCAGGTGTAGTGGTGAGCTAGAGAAAACATCTGGAGTTCGCACAGGTTCTCGTGGCGGTAACACAGGAGGGCTTTCAGGGGGGTCAGAGATGCAGGTCCGGTCAGGCCCTGAGTACCTTGGTGAATATACTTTAGAGGTCGGTTGCCTAGGAGGGATTGCTGGTGGGCTGTCCAGGTGCGCAGAAGTAATCTGAAGTAAAACAAATATTCAACACAATTTTAGTGTGGGATTAAGGACCAAGACCCTGCTGTGGAGTGAAAGAAGAGCTCCTGCCCTGAAGTTTGCTCCTATCTGATGAAAAAGGAGCTACAGCAAGCAGGTGCAGAACGAAGGTGGGGAGCAAAGAAGCAAAAAGAAGTGATGGTGCCTGAAAAATACATTTCTCAGAGCGATGTGGACAGAAAAGACAAAGATTGGATCTGCAGAGTTAGAGGAAGGCCATATTAATACAAGAGTTAACAGCCAAAGATGGAAGGAATGAAGATGCACAGAGAGGGACAAAGGCAACACAAAGAATGGTCAAAGCGACAATTTTCATGCTAGTTCCAGGTAAGTCTGGACACCTTCAACCACCTCCCCAGTAACAAGCACTTGGAGGTGTAGTAACATCAGATATTTCTCAAAGAAAATGAGGAAGGGAGAAGCAGATGATCTGAACAGGCTAAAAATAACCTATGTTCAGGAGACAGAATTACATAACCAGAATTCTTGAAGTGAACAGTTCTGAAGTTGCAGACCTTAGAGACAGGGTAACTGGTCTCTGCCCAGGTGGGCTGTGGAGTCTCCTCCTCTGGAGACATTTAAAACCTGCCTGGATATGTTTCTGTGAGACTTGGTCCAGGCGATCTTGCTCTGGCAGGGGGATTGGACTAGATGATCTCTCGAGGTCCTTTCCAATCCCTAACGTTCTGTGATTCTGTGGTCCCCAAACACTACTGCATGTATGATGTTTTCATCTACATTTTGGTCAGAATGTGTGCTGCCTCACAGCACCATCATCTGGAGTCTGAAAACAAGAACTTGCTGAGGAGCCACGCACAAGCCCTCTTCAAAGACAAATGTGCTTTCAAGAACTTCTGAGTGGGATTTTCAAATCCAACCAGTTCTCTGAAGTCCAAACAAGCTCCCACTGAAATCAAGAGGCATTTGACACTGTCTCCGAGAAAGACTGAATCAGATCTCAAATTCCAGAAAAACACAAACTGCATATATAGCAGGTAGGTAGGACAGGTAATCAAGAAGGGAAAGTAAACTCTGAGCACCACAACACTGGTGCCAAGTACCTTTTGTGGAGGACTGAGGTGCATCTATCACTTTCCATCGTTACTATTCTTTGGTTCTTTAACCCCCGACTCCTACCCCTAAAATGATACTCTGGGACAACTACCACAGATGGGAACATGTGCTTGAAGCCTCAAGTTCTCACAGGCAACATTAGATATTAGCAGACAAGAGATTTTCTAACTCTCAATTTAGGTCCCATCTGTTAATTTAATTCATTTGGGAACAGGATACAGTGAGGCAGAATTAAGTCTTGAGAGATACAACTGCTTACTCTTTCACGTACAGTTCTTCAAAATCACATGCACAATGTTTCAGATCTACCTTTGTATGATCCCCTATCCCTAGTCCCAGAAAGAAGTGTCCTTTTAAATCCTTACTTACTTTCGATGGTGAGGATTCAGCTGGTGCAGACTCTGGTCTTCTTCGTGGAGGAACTGGAGGGGGTACATGAGCTTCATCTGAATTTTTGGTAAAGTTTATGGATGACACAGAAGCAGACCCTAACAGACATAAAAAAAAAATCCTGATAATAGGGAAATTCTGTGGGACTCAGTATACTTCCTTTTTTGCTGCCAATAAAGGTGTCATAAATAAGTACTCATAGAAAGCTGTATGATTCAAGAATGTGCTACAGAAGTGAAACAACTCCCCAACAACCCTTGGCTGCAACTTCCAGACAAACTGCTCTTCTGAGCTGCAGTGACCTCTGCAGCCATCAGTTCCTGCACATTTTAAAGTAATCTCTGAGATCAAAACCACAGTACAAAATTGTTCTTGTACCACAACACACTAAAACAGTATCTTGAACCTGCAGTCAATGGGCCAACCCAACAATGAAGAAATATCCAGAGACCTGGCTTGAACACTGAGCAATGTCACTGCTCTGCTAAGCAACTTAACCTCCTTGTGGCAATCAGCCAAACACACGACTAACTTTGTACTTCCTCTGATAGCCTCACAGATGAAAGCTGACTACGTCCACTATTAATGACTTGAAGGACACCTTAAAATATGAACTTCCTTATATGCTGGTGAAGACAGAATAAAAAGATGTGTGCATAGGTCCCAGTGGATTTAAAACACGGAAACACTGATTTTAAGTTCTGCCAGAAAATGATCCATGTGCACGGAACCCAATTTGGAACGACAGACAGCAAAATAAGGCACCCACAAAACACTGTTATTCAGATCACCATTAGATACTCAGTGACACATTTGTCACATAGGTCATGGCAGCAAAATGCACAAGCATTTGTTCGGGACATACATGGGCACTAGAGATATATCTCTGCCTTCTGTTTTGACAGTTTGTCCAACAACATACAACACTCTCTGTGTAACACACCTAATTCTTTCCCTTTACAAAATAAATCCACCTTACTAAAAAAAGAATAAAATAGATTGAGAGCTTTTGCTTCCTGAATAGATGAAAGCCTAAACATGACTTCAACCCCCCACACTCTGATCTGCTCTTTCTTGACAGACTATCTATTAGCACCTACTTGCATGAAAAGGACTTGAAGGATCCGAATCAAAAACACTGCAGGCATCTGTAGTACTTGAAGTAGCAGAAGCAGGAGGAGGAGTCAGAGGTGTTCGGGGAGAGTTTGGTGCAGATGCTGCCGTAGTTTCAGTCTCACTCTCTGGGATGCGGCTGTAACTGATTTTCCTGGGCTCCTGTTGCAGGGGTGTGGGATGCCTCATGGTACCTGGCCTTGGATTAGAGGGACGAACACCTGGGGACTTGAGGGGATAACTGTATTTTTTGGGCTGAAATGACAAAAAAAAACCAAGGTGATACAAAACAAAATTACAAGTCCAGAAGATGACCTAGCGTAGCTTTGCTTTTATGAAGCGCATAAAAGACAAATGTAAGTATTTTTTGGAAAAAAACACATTACAGAAATTGTATACTAACAAATCTTGGTGGAGGCTTGACATTTCGTGGCTCTATCTCTAGTGATTTGTTGAACAGATAATCTGTAAATTCCGTCTCCATGCTGTTTCCCATTGGATTCAGGTTTTCAAAAAATCTCTGAAATACAAGAAAATGGAAAACTTGCTGTTGCTAAGTTTGGCCTGAATACCAACTGCATAAGTAGCCTAAACACAACAGTGTGAAAAATCAGACCAGCTCAAACTCCAGAAGAAGCTGTATGTAGTTCATCCTTACATTGATGCAGGGAAGATTGCTCTCACAATGCAGTCACCTAAGCAAATCTTGCAGAATCTCTTAGAGTAACCTGTCCTATGACTCTCTGAAAGTATATAGCTCAAAATATACTGGAAAAAAGGAAGAAAGGAGAGCACAGAGAGGACTGCTTAGAGAACAAAACAGACCAATCAACAGGAGAACACATGAAAACATGAGCATCAGCACTGCCAACACACGATGTAATTCAGAGCTATCAAGTAAACCAGGAAACATAAAGGCAGTGTAACAGGAGGAAGACAGCGACTGGGCTCATTGCACAAATAAACACAACTCAGTGAAGGACAGTGAGCATCTGGTAGCTTCTGTTTCTGTTTAACAGTGATGCGTAACAAGATTTACCTACCAAGATCCCAACAGCAGTCACCAAAACCTAAAGAACTGCCAGTGCTTTCTGCCCTTTCTTACAGCAAGACTCGAGACCAATTTTATGACAGGCTTTCTGCTCGCTTCTAGTTCAGTCTGACTGAGTCATGTGAATTCAATCTATCCATGTGGTGTATCAGCTGATAGAATCCCCTCAGAAGTAGCTCAGTGCACAGAGCCAAGTTAAAAATGCAACTTACCCTAATGTCAAATTCTACTCTTAAACAATATGGCTGGTTCTGGTACTGCTGTATCTCTCCTGTTATTTCGGCTACTTTTCTTCTTTTGCTGAAGTTTATAAGTTCTTTACCATGTCGCTTTAGAAATTCAGGGTTGCCTTCTTCGGTTTTCAAAATGTTAGTTAAGTAAATACCTAAAAAGCACATAGAAGAGGTTCTCAACAGGTTGTCAAAAACATGGAGGAAGTAGCCTGACTGGAATACAAAGAATTCTTAAATAATTTAATTTGTGCACTCTATAATTATTAAAAAAAAATGTCTCTGTTAGAGAAGTGTCTTTTTTTGCATCAAAATCTCTGTTGTTTAGGAAGCTCAGACAACAACACTAGCACTTTTCAGGACAAGAGCATGCTGAACTCTCAACAGTTCTGCCTCTATTCAACTCTACTGCATTACAAGCAAAGCTCCTCTTCTGCCTTCACTTTGCAACATATCATCAGAAGACAAGAAGGAAGAGAATGTTCTGGAGTCCACATATAATATATCTGGAACTGTTATTATGACTCTACCAAATGTAACTTGAAATAAATAACTGATGCTATTTACTTGTCTTCCTGCTAACCTCTACTCTTATCTGAGGCAGGACAGATGTTTTCTCAGCTGATCTTATCTTTCTCTGGAGTATATCTTTCCCCAGTCTGTACAAGGCTAGAAAAGCCATCAGTATTATTTTCTTTCAGTTTTTGCCTGAAGTCGACACTGGACAAGTGTTACGTACAGTTAGAACTGATGTGTGGCAAACATCCAAACAGCTGAAAAACAGGAATGCCACGTGTTTGCCTTCACAATTTGCTAAATGTCCAAAATTCAGCAATCTCTTGAAAGAAAAACTGTTAAGTCTGATGATAAAGAATAAATTTTCTTCACAAACTATGTTTTCATTGTTGTTATAAGGAATTATAAAAATTAAAACTCTTATTTCTTTGAATTCTTGATGAGGAAGGGGGGTCCTTCTTTCTCTGCTATTCAACGGCAATATTTCCAAAGTGATTACCTTTCATTGTCACAACACTGTTCAAATCTCCTCCAAAGTAAAAATTAGTAAATATGTAAATAAGGCCTTGCAGATATACTTACTTCTACTGTAGATAACATCTGCAGTTAATAATGACTTCGATCTTGCTTTCCCATATATGCAACTAATGTCTGAGTATGATACTCAAACCAGATTGTCCTGTTAAAACCAGTTTCCCACTACTGTTCATATTCTGTTCAATGTTCTAGCTCAATACTTTCCAACATGACAGGATTTCTTCAGCCCAAATGTACTCACCAAAAAAAGGCACACAGGGAGGATTAATGGACCTGAGTTTTGCCAAGTATTTTTTATAATGATCCTCACTCAGCTCATAAGCTTCTTCTAAAATCTTTTTCTGGCGACTTGGAATTTGCTACAAAGAGAGACGGAAAGGTTGTTGGGAAAGACAGGGTAAATGTGTAGCCCAGTAACAATACAGAGAAAAATGGTCTCCTAACTGGTATTTCAGTGACCATAAGGACAGTGCCCCACCATCTATCTCAGGATCTTGCTATCTCTTTCTGCCTTTAAGTAAGGATTGGTTTCTTGCTTCTGAAACCAAGGTAAAAAAACCCAACTCTCTATTACACCGCGACTAATTGATTTGTTGGGGGATTTACCCTCCTTGTTTCTTCTCTGAAGGACATGCTTGATGAAAAGACAGGGTTTTAGAGTAGCTAAGGTGCACTGCATTATACTTCCGTATCAAAAATGGAAAACATTTCACTGTACCTCAAATGTGTGATCCAACCTATACACTGCTGCAGAGTTCATAGCACTGACAATCTCAAGGACACCATTGAAGTTGTTTAGCTCTTGAAAAACTTGCAGGATCTCAATTATCCGGCTCACTACAGTTACTCTTTCCTCTAGGTTTTCTGTTTCTACAATGCATCTAAATAGGCAAGAACATGGACTCTGTATTAAATCACTGATGACTTTTTTCAAAGTAAAACATTAAGTCATTACATGAACTAAAATAAAAAGCTTATCAAATTCACATCATTCTGAAAATGTTTAGAAAATAAATATTTGAAAATATTCAAAGAAGAAAAAGCTGAGACCATTATGGCAAAATTCTAGCTGGGACCAGCTGTAACACCTAAACATAATGGAGCAGGTGCAGATTCAGTCACTTACTTTTCAAACCACAAAGTGAGATTTGTTGTATGTCTTATCATTTTGAGAAGATTGGGAGAATTAATTTCTTTATCTTCCTTTGTCCACACACTTCCAACTAGTTCAGATGGCTGCACAGCTCTAGGAAAGGGGATGCATGTATCAGAAAATAGAATTAAAAGCAGGAAATAAGATACTATTTTCCCAAAACCTCTTTATTTCCAGTGATTTTGGAATTAGTACTTGGAAATAAATTCTTACAAAATCACTTCTCTAATTTTAGGCTTGCCACATTAATAAGTGGTACTTCTATGTTTCTTTTGTAGTGTGCAAATGTTTCTTAATTTAAGTGACTATTAACCTCCTCTGTCCATCTAAAAGAAGACTGAAGTCTACACCTCATTCACCATTACAAAATGTGTGTTTCCAACCCCTGAGCAACCTCCCACAGCTGGTGTGATCTGACATAGTCCATAGTTTGTTTCACAAACCAGGACATGAAGAATACTGATCTAATTAATGTTCATTCTTCTCAAAGGTTGACCTGCTCAGAAAATACCTAGAGAAACCTGCAGCACAATACAATTTCAGTACGCATCAGTCACACGTAATGCACATTAACTTGGGGAGGGCAAGACAAATACTGTTTTTTAGAATTGCTTTCTGAAAAAACAGCAATTAATATACAGCATTGGTAAAGTCCCTTGACCTACCGTGGGGCTTCACAGCAGGGGCCCGCAGAAACAATTTCAAGCTGGAGAATATTTTGGTTTGTGTCATGTGTTTTTCAATGGAGGAAAGTTACCTGTAAAAATCTGACTCAAGTAAAGTGAGCTGCCGAGCAATTTCTATTGGATGCAAAGTGAGCAAGTCAAAAGTTTCTGTGTGTCCTGGTTTGCTTATGTGCCATTCAATCGCTGGAGGTGGGCTCTCAAAAGTAATGTTGTGGCTTGGCCCAATGGCTTGTGCCTGCTTTTTCCGGTTGATTATCTTTGTGATCGATTCAACCCATTTCTTCATTGCTTTGCCTGACACACAGAGAGAAAATTACTGCTTAATTACTCTTAATACATTTTTTCCCCCAAAGATATCAGGATAATTTGGATTTAAACCCAAAATCAATTATTCTTTAGAAGTGTGGAAGTGGTGTTTTCACCCAAGTCTCAAAGTCTTCTCCAGAAAGGGCTGCAGCCACACTATGCAAGTTGCAGAAAGAAAAGGCAGAGGCTGGGGGAATGAAGATCCAACCACTCAATTTTCATCCATCCAGTGGTTTGAGAACACTGCAATCCCTAATGATTCTATGATTCTATGATCTAAAGAACCTAAAGGTGCACAAATCGAGGTCTAGTGGGAAGTATCCCTGCCCTTGGCAGCGGGCTAGACTAGATGATCCTTGAGGTCTCTTCCAACCCAAATTCTGTGATTAAATTAGCTTACTCATTCTCCTTTGTAACTGCTGAATAGCCATTAAATACTTGCCTAACATAATTTCCTGAAAATTGGTCCTTTAGCTGTCTCAGTTTTTCATAGAAGAGAACAAGAAAGATCTGTAGAATCACAACTGGAAGTTCTATGGGTTTAACTTGCACAGCAAAATAGTTGGAAAACCCTTGCTTCAAAGAAACAGTGATTTCCACCATCAAAATTTTACAAATCTTTTCCCTATGTATCATTAAAGAGGACAATCAAAGCTACTACTCTGTCCTGATCGTTACTCAGTTATTATTTTGCATTATTTCAGCCCCTTCATAACAAAACCAATACTTATAACATTCATCCTTCTGAACAGGGGCCGGACTTTGAATAATAGTGCAGGGTTTATATTAAGTTTTTTTAAATTAAGGTTCTTTGTGAAAAACTTCCTAAGCAGTCAGACCCGGCTTTTATCTGTCCGGTGAAAAGTTTTCCCACTCAATACCTTTGAAAAAGGATGCTTTATGATAAATGTCATGACTTAAGAAACCGAAAGTACCTCTTACTGTTCCAATGAATTCCTCCAAACGTTGCAGAAGATCAGTATCTCTTTCAAAGTCATAGAAGTGGTGTTCTACCCAGTGTCGACATACATTTAATACTCTGCAAAAGTAAAGGGTAAAAAGCACTCTACTATGCAAAGTATCTTTATGTCTAACATTTCAAGGCTTTTAGTAAGCAAGTTCTCACAACAAAAATCAGGATCAGTGAACCAAATGCAATATTCTGCTGTCTGCGCTTCACCATAAGCCAGCTACAAGTACTTTTTTAGATTAAGTTTAAAGTCAGAGAACTGCTATGGTGGTTCATAAAAAAGAACATTGTAGATAATGTCCTCTTGCCTACGTATATGGAATGCTTATGCCATATAGCCTTGCAGAAACATGGATTAAAAAAAGGCAAGTGTAAAACATTAATTTGCACATTAGTAGTCTAAAACTCGGTACCAGCCTTTCCCAAGGCTTTTCACGCTTTAATCAAATTTTACACTTGGTTTTCAAGCAGCAGGGTCAGAGTGGCTGACTGTCCCCACATACACTCTTTATCAAAGCATCTACAAGAAAGGCTGCTGATATCACACAGAGCCACTGCACTCAAAAGAAGGTACTTCAAAAGCCTTAAAGGAAGTTGGTTTTGCTCACATCAATGCAATACTCACCGTAGCTGCACAGGCTGGATATACTCTTTCCTAAATCTTTTTAGCTCTGCACTAAGAGGCTGGTCTCCATTCTCCATAGCAATACGATCAGCTTCTGTTGGCTCAGGCTCTGGAATTTCAAATCTAGCACAGAAGATGTGTATAAGCACTAGGCTCTTATCGCATTAATCTTGCTTACAGCATGCACAAATAACATGTTGGTTAAAGACGGCTCAAAATTCAGAACATTTCCACACCTTAGAATCTTACGTCTTGGTAATCACAAAAAAGATTTGCTAAATTCAATAATAATAGAAATTTCAGAGACAAAACTGTGGGATGCTTGAAGTTACTGGAGCTACCTGTACAATCCTAAAGATTTTGCACACAAGCTGCACATTATACTTGCAATCCTTGAATTTGACAACGTGTTAAAAAAGTGTTTGGAGTGAATAAGTAAAAGAGCAAGAAGCTTACAAACCCTATTCCAACTAAAAAAATAAAATTTGCACCTTGTATGAACAGTATTTTTCACAGCAGCATACCTTTCTATTAGCAGACTCAGCAACTCTTGAGGTTTACAGAAGGATCTATATGTTGTGAGAAAAGTCCGAACAAAGTTGGGATCTAAGACAAAGAATAATTTTATGCTTATGTCAGCAATCATCATATATATATATATATATATGCATTTTAAAATAACTTTAAGTATCCTTCTGAATTAAGAACGCTGGTTTATCAGTCTATACATGGAATATGATGTAAACCAATGCTGCCTTGGTAACCATTCAGAACCTGGTAAATTAGCAATACCATGCAGTATTTAAAAACAATTGTTAATACTTTGAAAATTTAAAACAACTACTTTCCTCTCACTTCAATTATTAGAACACTAAGACTGCTTCTCAACAGCTTTGAAAATAACAACGAAGCAAATAAAAAGTTTGGTTTTGACAATGATCAGGACAAGATAAATCAAAAGACAAATTAAGTAACTCATTGTTAGACAAAAATGACCTCTTCAACGGGAGAATGTTTTTCCTAAACTAGTACAACTGACAACCAGCTGTGGCTAGGTTTAGATAATTTTTTCATCTGATAGTAATACTTTGAAGTTATACAGTCTGAAATGAGAAGGAAAACATGCCTGCATTATTTGACCTCACACTACACATTAGGCTATTAGATTTATTTCTTGGAATATGGAGTTTCAAGAGCTTTTCTAAAATCCTCCACTGTTTCCATGTGAATGAAAATTCTACCTTTTCTTAGATCTCAAGTTCTTCATCTGGGCTACACCTGACTGTAATGTATCACACATATTAAGGGTGTACTGTGTAACAGAGCATTTCCCTGCATTTCTGTTGCACACTAACTCCCTTCTCATAAACCATTCTGCTTTACCATCTCTGTGTCCTTTGTCATATCTTTTTCCTTGTATTGCCTCTCCCACCTTCCTCAAAACCACAGTGTAAAAACCTTTTCAAAGGCAAAACTCCAAATCCTGCATGGAGAACAACATTCCTGTCCCCATCACCCTCATCATTAATTTTTTCTCTACTAAAACAGTAGAAAAAAAGTATTTTTTTTCTACTAAAATAAGCATAGAACTAAGTGCAGTAGCTCACGCTTTCACAGCTTCCACTCGGTACACAGAGTCTCCGCAGCAATTAACATTTTCACATCATTGCTAGCTCTGAACCACAGCTGTTGTTATTTACAGGTAGGGTCAGTGTTTAAATCCATAATATATATATATGGAATTTCAAATGAACTAGACAGAATCAAATCTAACCTTGTTATCTTACTAGCAAAATCTGTAACTCAAAATAGTGAACAATATATGAACAAGTGTTAAAAAAAATTACAGACAACGCGAGTTAGCCAGGATGTCTGCTCATGTGATAATACTCTCCTCAACACAGCCAATTTGAAAGCTAAAAAAGAACAATAACTTGTTCTACTAGGATTTATAAATAATCACCCCTGAATTCCTTAAGAAAGGAAACGGACACTAGGATGACGCACAAGCACTCTTAAACATATCAAAGCTTTAAAAATAGAAGAGCACTGCCCTATAGACAAAAAAAAAAAAAAGGCATGACTTTCCAATCTCAATACCACGAAACCCAGCAGCTCTTGTACACAAGATCAGGCAAAGGAGGAGATAACGAATGCAGAAACACATTAACACAAACAAAAACCACTGGAATAGGCAAATAGAGTCAGAACCTGAATTACAAATTTAAGGGCAGTTTCTCTCATGTAAAAAAAATATGGAAATCTGCTTTTGCAGAGATTTCTCTGTATTTTGCAGGTCCACCACAGGATGGTTTGGACTTGAAGCCAAGTAGCTGCTGAGGTTGTCTCCCTGTCCCAGCTCTTGCCATGGCTGGATGCCTCCTGCCCCTGCAGCGCTACTTTGCTGGAGTTAGGCTACTGGGCTGTCCCAGTTCCACTGGGAAATGGAGAAATATTTTAGCTGTTAAATTGGCTTAAGCAAAGTCAGGGAAGAAAAAGAAAAGGTGTCACACCAACCTACAAACGAGATGGACTGTGGGGATCTTCTCAGACAGAAAAGTTAGTATCTGATTTGACTATCATGTGGCACTCCATACAATCTTCAATATGTAACTACACTGCTCTTCAGCTATTGCAAACAAATTGTTACTATGTCTGCAATTACATCTGTAATTATTTTCCATAGTATGTGACCTACAAAGACAAAAACCTAGAGAGGAGTCACAGCTACAGTAAATACTGTCTTTAGAATGTCAGATCCAGGGCTGCCATAAACACTCACATTAATTCTGACAAAAGTCATCTCAGAAAAGCAAGGGCTCGCTAGTCTGGAAAATGAATATAAAATCAATAATTTAAGATTACAGTCACACATACACAATCACACATGAAGCAAGAAAAGCATTTCTACAATCTGTAGCTGTTTGGCTACGTATCACCACAATACTTACCATCCCACGTCTCCAAGCATAACAGAAACCCTGAACTCAACTGATGCATGCACGAAAGAGGGGTTAAAGGGTTACTATGGAAAGTTGTTGCCCTACTCGCGGCATCTCATAAAATGCCACAAAACCCTTAATGATTTACATAGTAAATGAACCTCATTTCCTGCACAACAGAGCATTTTTGGCTGACTCACTATATCTCTATATCTTTGTTCCCCTGGAAAAGACAGCACAGAATGTTTAAAATTACGACACTTTTCCTCATAGAAAACAAATTATAAAGCAGAAGGCACAAAACAGAAGACAAGGGTGTTGAGAAATTATGTGTAACCTAGCAATTCAGTATCAGGTGCATCTATTTTGTACTGAGATCTTTAAGGCTACAAAGACAGGTTAAACAAACCACAATGCAATTCACTCTTTTGGTCAAAGCCCGTCTCACAGTTTTCAGTTTCATTATACAAGAATTGGGTCAACGTCAACACCTATATGGTTAGGATTCCTGCAACCCACCTAAAGCTGTATTAAATAATGTAATGACAGAGTTGTGTTATCAATCATGACTGTAACATTCAATGTAAGTGCAATCCAAATTTATAAAATTACAAACAAGTGAAGGCAGGCAAAAAACTGCTCTTGTAAAAACTGCACTTGTGTTTCTAACACCTATTAGGAAATCTCACTGAAGGAAATGTGGACAAGAACAATAAAAGTAATGGAATAGTCATATGTATTTACAAGCATTTTAAAAAAAACCCCAAACAACTAATCTACACTAATCATATTCTGTTTAATCTCTGCTTCTTCCAAACAAATATTCCTGGTCTATGCAAGGTATATGGGAGTGAGCTGCACAAGAACGATGTAAGAGAATCAAAATGCAGACAGAAGGAAGAAAAGAAAGGAAAGGAGAAAGAGATTTAGAGAAAGAGCGAGAGAACAAACGAGCAAGAGCGACCGAGAACGAGCGAGCGAGAGAACGAGTGAACGAGAAAGAGAGAGAAAAAGAGAGAAATACATTTACAGTTAATATGACTAATATCAAGATGCAATAAGCTTCAGAATTACTGACATTCAGATAGAACAAAAAAACCCAAACAACCACAACAGAAAACCCCCAAACAACCACAAATCCAAACCCTAAACACGTGCTTTTCAGCACAGCTTAAGAAAATCCTGCAAAATGATCTGGAAAACCCCACACACTGAGGTTGGACTGGATGATCACATAAATGCCTTCAATTGATCTTCCACAAACAGAAACCCAAAGTCAAAATTCCTTAACTGAAAGGACAATCCACACAAATTCCGATTAAGGTGAAATTCCAAGGCCAAATTATTCAACTCTAAGCTTTTAGTAAGCTCAAATTTAGTCTTTTCATTACAGGTCAGCATGAGCACAGGTAAGAGTTGATAGAGTGCAACTTTAAACAGATAATACTAGTCCCTACTTCTCTCCTGCAACGCTGGTGCTTCATGTGCTACCCTGTAAGGCTTGAGGGAGGGCAATTCTTGTAGTTGGGGGCACACAGGAAGAAGCACTGTCTAGAGTTCAATTCCTGCAGGCCCCTGCACCACCCCCCTACCTTTCATGAGAGTAACTTTATGCACATGCATACTCCTACCTTCAGCCAAACAGGATTCATATTTTTAACTGCCTCAGTTACAGAGGTGCATAATTAGATTTCAAAGCTGTCATTCAAGGAACATGTTAGACAGAATACAGGCCCTACAAAGCACATTCACTTTCCACACCCCCCAAATGTTTTGCCACATGTATTTAACAGAGAAAGAATCATACACTAGTCACCACTGTGAGTTTTGGCTATTTAAGTGAAGAGCCTTACCTGCATACATATGGTAAGTCAGCCTTTCAATGAGCTTGACAACTGTTCCTGCCTTGATGATGGGGATTCCAGATTTGGGCTGCATGTTTTCCTCAAACACAATATTCTCTTCAGAGTCAGGTTCTGCAAATCTATAAAGCTCAGGATTTGGAAATCTCATCTGCTCCTCTTTTTCTTCCTGCAACATGGTTACATCCAACATTCTTTCCAGCGTGCTTCTATATTGCAAAGATATCAATGCTGCCATCCAGTTGTTCTTCTCTTCGGCTGATTTAGCAGCAAAAATAACACTGTTCTCATCTTTTAAGATGATTTCAAAAGCATGTCTGTACTCGTTAGTGTCGTCTTTATCATTGATTTGTACCTTTCGCATGAAGAACTTTTCTTTTAGACGATATTCTGCGTTGCTAGCACCCGGAAGTCTTGGTTGGCCATGATTTGACTTACAGCAAATCATCAAACCATCAAATAGAAATATATGTCTCTCGTGCTTTGCTCCCACACGTGTGAGGGTTCCTTCCATGATGAACTCATTACAACATTGTCCAATATCCTTACCCTCCCAACCATCAATATTTTTCTGGATTTCATTCATTTTCTTAATTGCTAGCTGTTTCCCCTTCATCTGCTGAGTATAGAATCGGCATGCAGATTCACTTCAGTGAAGGATGGGAGAAAGGCAGCCTATTAGTATACACGTGCAAAAAACCACAGCTAACACCACCACCAAAACCAGAAGATAATTTTTCTGAATGCTGAGAATTCCAATGCAAATGCACTTTCAGAATCAATATCAGCACCATTGCAAATCTTATCTAATATTCCTTTCAAGTACCTTATCTGATAAACTACTTATTTTCTACACAGTAAATGTCGTGCCTAAACACAAGCAACCAGAAGTTGGCAAACCATTACTGCTTCTCAGCCTAACATTTTAGGCTGTATTTATTAGAAAGAAGCACATCCACAGAATACAAGTCTGACCCTAAAGATTACACTTTCAGCACTGAACTTGTTTGGCAAAGAAAATACTGCAACAATTAACAGAAAAAGCAAAAGTTTAGCATGTTTAAGTGGCTGTACAGGTATCAGCATTAAATCAAACAGCAGAGAGTACAATCTAAGAATTTGCTACAACAGTGCAGCTAAGCACCAGTTATCTAAGCATCAATTTCTATTACCCAGGGATAATTTTAACTAGCCATTGCACAAAACCCCCTCAATTTCATCCTAAGTAGTTTCAAAGTCAAGAACATTCCCTCAAATCACAGAGAAATGTACCTTTACAATATTTTTAGCTGGATAGTTATTAACAGAGCATAAGTAACCCACAAACACCATAGCAATCTACTTACCAGTGAATTCTCAGAACGTCTCAACTAGCACTATGCAAGGACACATAGAAATTAGAAGGGTTTTAAAACAATAACAAATTATCTTGGCTTTGATGTCACTTCCTCTGAAAAAGCAGGCTTGTCACAGACTATTTTGTTCATTGTTTACTAAAAGAGGAAACTGGGAGCCCTGGATTTATAGCAAAGCACTAAGAGCAGAAAGCAGGAAAAATGGAAACATGTTTACCTAAGCCTTCGTTTTGCAAGACTTTTGGAGCATATCCGTTCCATACTGCTTTGAAGATTTAACAGGGCAGTTATTGCTTGCTTTAAGCACTCTTTATCCTCTTCATCCTCACTTTTTTCTTCCAATTGCTGTGAACATCGAAAGTCAAATATGATAAGTGTTAACAGCATTTTGGTATGTGCAAATCTGTAAGTCTGACCTAGGAAACAGCAATCCAACCATCTGCTGCTTGTTAATGACATAACCAGAAACATAACTGACACAGGTGAGAGACTACTGTCTGCTAAGAGCTTAATCTCAGCAAAACGAGAGCAGCAGTCACTAGTCCCACAGTTAAGAGATGCACACAGGCGTGAGTTATTTACATCAAAAATAGTTTGATTCACATCTTCAAAAGAGAACCCATTAAAGTTGTTAAGAGGAACAAGCAAAGTAGATCCGCACACACAGCAATCTACATCATAGAATGCAGTAGGATCACATCTGTGGGAGGTCTGGGCATTTATAACAGGCATACAACCACTACTGGAACTTGTATGCTGCAGCAAAAGCTAAGCAAAACATTTTTATAACATTTTAAAATTCTCACCTCACTAACAATCTAATCAGTAATTCAAGTTGGAAGGGACCTTGAAGATTATTTTATGCAATCTCCATCTCAACTGCAGAGCCAAAACAGACCAGATTGCCTAAGGCCCTGCTGAGTTTTGACTGCCCTCAGGAGGGAGAGTCACAACCTTTCTGAACAATCTGTTCCTATGTCTGAAACACCTCATGCATTATTTTTCCCCTATGTTGTAGTTGCTAAACTAGCTACTCTTAAGATGGCGGCGATGGCAGCAGGCACCCCTAAGAGCTTATCAGGAGTTCCCTTACTGACTTTTCATCAGTGCAGTATGTGGAAGAAGCTGCAAGAAGCGTTTCTCTGCCTTCCCCATCCCATCACACAGTCCTAAACAGCAAGGAGGTTTTATCTCCTTAGCCTTCTTTTTTCTAGAACAAAGACTTCTTTTTTCTAGAACAAATAAAACCCAATCCTTCATCTTGCTTTTCATTCATCCCATACTCCATTCTGCATGTATCTTGACAAGCGCTTCCAGTGGGCTTGTTTCAGTACAGCGTCAACAGAAAGAGCAAGCTGGACCCAGTTATCCTAGCACAGCCTGGCCCACACCGAAGAGTAGGCACTGCCACCTCGCCCAGTCTGATGGCTATACCACTGCTAATACATTAACCCAGACCTTCGCTGCCGTAAGGATCTTCTGTTGGCCTGTGGTCACTGTACTACTCAACAGAACTGAAACTTGATGGTTGGTGTTTTTTAAAAACAGAAAAAACAATAACCAGAAGAGGGGAAAAGTAAATGTTCTTCCTCCATGGAGGAGTTGCTTGGCTGTTCATCAGAAAAATACGAGGACGCCTAACCCCAGTCTATTTGAATACACAGTGATGTATACGTCTTCACACGCTACAAAAACTTTTCTTTTTTAAGACAGACAAATATGAAAAAGCTAGCAACTAAAACTGGACAAGAAGGGTTAATACTGATATTTTGTGCCTCACTATCATTGTAACAGGTAAGTTTTACAAAACAAGATCTTCCATGATTTTACCCTAAAATGTTTAAGATGTTTTTTCTTAAACCCTTAAGCATTAAAATGTTTACTGAAGAAGCTGTTGACAATGACTATTGTTTAGACATAAAACTGAAATAACCATTTGAAGGATTAGGAGACAAGCACTTCAGACTATTACACACAAAGATATTGGCTACACACAACAGAACAATTTCTTTTGACTGAGGTGGTAAAAGTGAAGTGATGGGCTGGCATGGACTGGAATCAAGACACTTTTAGAAATGGAACTGCGCTGTTTGCTTCCAGTGTGAAATTTCAGTGTTATCTTCCAAAATCCAACAAATTACAACATAATTTGAATGGGTCATAGAATAACATTACTTTTTTTCCCTGATCAGAGTTAACCATTAAGTGCAACAGCTGTCAACACCAAAGACTACTTTGTATTTTCCACCACAAGGATAACCACAAGGAAACTTTTTCTAGGAAACTTGTGTTCACGTAGCATCATGTGTCATGCTCCTGACCCAATCAGCATTAACGCAAGTACTACTCGTGTGGCAACCATTGAAATAAGGCTGACTGTGCACTACGACAGCCACTACTCCCCAGATATCAGTGAGAACGCATCGTTCCAAGAAGTAACAGACCGCTCTCATCACATTCCTCTAACTCTCTAGATTTAATACAGAGATATCATCTTTCCTTTGGTTCAGTTACGTAGATCATCTACCTTTAGAAAGGACTTCAAACAAAAAGGCAGGTGCAGCATTGCTGGCAGAAGTCTTGAAAGAAAGCTAAGACAAATGGGTAACCACGTCTAAGATTTTGCACCTTTCCTGCATAAGAGTTCAAAGGAGGCTCTTTGCTCCACATGTTGCATCTTTGCCAAATTCCATCACAAAAGCTTGGCTGGATTTCCTCTCATATCGACCCTACAATATTCTGCCATTTGCTTGTAATGGTACCACAAGAGACAGAGTAAGGAGTCAGAGGCACATATATAAAGAACAAAAAATTAGGCTCAACATACAACAAAGCTTATGAAATTATTTCCCTACTTTTAATACTGTCTACGTAACACAATGCTAAATGGTATAACCTAAGACAGATGCATGGTGCCTAGCATAAGCCAGAACAAAACCGAACCATATTCCAAAGAATAAGGTTTTTGAAATTTGGTGGTATCTCAAAAGAAACCCATGCAAACATATAAGGGGAGCTCTACTCCAAACAAAATAGAATAACAAATCCCTAAAAAGTAATAATGAATTTTCTCAAGGTAGCACATTATCAACTCCAATACCTGGAAAAAAATTAGTTGTTGTACATGATATTCAGAAATAGTTATATGGATTCATGCTCGTTACTGCAAAGGATTCAGCTCCTGCGTAGAGCTTATAAAATGCTTTTTACAGCAGTTTTACATGCCACCCCTGGACATGTTTCGAAGTTGTATAGTTCTGGAGCATAAGGACAGGGTTTAGCCACAGCCTTGGGACAGTTGGGGTAATGGTCAGACTCAATGATCATAAATTGTCTTTTCCAACCTAAACGATTCTACAATTTTGGTATTCATCACAGAGAAGTCCATGTACAGAAGCAATATATGTGTTTCAATACAGTGCTGGAGAGAAAGTAGCTGTTAAAGGCAAACATATTGCCATGAGGATCCCCTGGAAGTTCCCCACATTTCCAACTGCATCATCAAACTAAATCAAAGTCTAGTGAGAATAATTATGCTCTAGGTTTAACATTTAGAAAGTGGTGTGGAGAAGTCTGCACCTTACACGTAACATCAACACAAATGGCAAACCAGACAGCGCTGTGAACTACTGCAAAGACATTTCTCTACACACAGAGAAGAAATTTGAAGCTTTATAGTCTAGCACTACATAATTACAATAAACTGCTATCAGAAACAGTGTTAGCCATAACTGAGCTTGAATTACAGCAATGACTTTTACCTTACTCTACCCTGAGACAGTCTGGAAGAGGATGTTCTGGTAAGCGAAACAGCATCACTGGAAACCCATGAATTTCTCTGCAAATCCCGTTAATTCTTATATAGCTGTATAGTGCCCCCTAATGAAATAATCAGCTAGACACTAAATACATGTCCTGTTTTCTTTCATTTGTGGTTTTGTTTGGGTTGGTTTTTTTCAGATGATGTGATCTGGAAAACGGTAGCACACTTGGGACTTAAAGGAAACTCCATATGCCATACTCCTGACACGTATACACAGCTTTAATGCACTGAAATTTCAAAAGCTGTTTCGCTTTCATAGAAACTCAGACAACCTTGAGATACTTTTATTTAGATACACATTACAGCAGGAGTGTTATTTGCCTTAAGAGCAGAACAGAACTTAATATATTACTGAAATAACGGCAAAAACCTTTCCTCCACTCAAAGTTTAACTGAGACTTCTCTGTTTAATTTTAAAAGGTTTCATTAAATCACACAATCTTACATAAAGATGTCAAGTACCAAACCTCAGATACTGGAAAATTAAGTTACAAAAAGCCTCTAGCATTCTCTTGGAAGTACGTTTTAAAAGAGAGAAGCTAAAAAGGCCTCATCTTTTATTTCACATTAAGTTTTAACTTGGATAACATTTAGACTAAAGACAGACATGCATTTAAGGAATTGCTACTTTGATTAGTTGATATAAGGATGGAGGGAAATGACATTAAAATACAAGTGCATCAGAAATAAATTACATTGCTGTGAAATACGTGAAATTTTTCAAATCAGGATGTTCACTGAGAAGTCAAGAATTGCTATTCCAAATATATACAACACAAAAGTTCTGTTAGCTGAAGTTTTAATTCAACAGTTCAGAGTTTTCCAAAACAAGTTTCTTTCACAGCCAGTAGCATTCCCTTAAATGGGAAGACTTTCGCAGACTAAATCTGCTCAGGTGCTAATGCAGCCTGCTAGGTAGGTACTTCAGCTGCTATTTGGTCTGCAGGAAAGACTTTTGCTCTGTTTCTGCAAGTGGGAAGGGATTTACATATGTGAGCAATTCTCACTGAGCATTTCCTTCATCAAAGGACAGATACAAAACCAAACCTTGTTTTCAAGTAAATGTTCTCATAAGACCATTTCCCAAAGAAGTAGACTTTTTGCAGGCTACTTGCTGCCATATATGTATTTTACATGCCCAAATTTCATTACTAGGAAAATGGTCACTTTGTTTACAGGAAGCCTTGTCTTTTCAGAGTATGGAAACCCCATTTGCTCTGCTTTCTTCAAAAATATGGGTCATCTGTTTGTGTTTCTTTTACGTATGCTGATGCCTCTTCTACAGCAGATTCATTACCTTTCTGCAACAAATGTACAAGTTCACACAGATCCTTCCAGAGCCTTCATGCTCTGAAATTCTCTTCTTACTGTCACTTTGGTTTGTCTCATCATTATTAGCAGACCTGCAGAATACATTAGAAATTTTGAATTTATAATTAAGTTGATAACCATTTAGTTAGATCAGTATTTGAAACATCACTAATTATTTACCTATGTGCTTCCATGCTTGTAATTGATGTCTTCCATTTTCTTCCCCCAAATTTTCCATCAAAGTAACTTTTACTCAATTTGTAAACATCTTCCCTGTATTTTTTGTAATTCAAAAGTGGATTAAAATCCACTTTCACTGCCTTGAAAAGTGAAGCCTGTTCTTTACCAGCCAAGTTTGCAAGGCTGGAAGATCAATTGGATGGCATCCCTATGTTTGGATCGAAATGTATCAAATCTCTGCATTTACAATTTCAGAGATCATTCTGGGAAGCATCAGTAGAATCCTGTTGATTTTAAGGGGAAACCTGCTGATTAAGGCAAAAACATCAGAGGAAAAGAGGGATGACAAGCAGAATCCCATCTGTGGACTTGCTCTACAGAAACCATGAATGCAGCGTGTTGCTTTATTTGTGTTTATTTCCTATGTTTTTCCATTGGTTTCCACTAAAGACATCGAAGTATGAGACCATACAGACCTTATCTGTAAAAGCAAACAAAGAGCATGCAGTGGGACTAAATACACAGCTCCATGGTCAGAAACATTTCCACTGAAGAAATCAGGTACACTAAAGTCTCAATCATAAAGGATCTTACAGAAGGTGAGGATGCAAGAGGACAGGGAAACACGCCACTGCTACTAAAAGTCTACACAGTAATACAAGTGTATCAGAGACTACCCCACGTTTACAACTAGCCATCATCAGCTAGTTAAAAATCTCAGCTACAATAAGCTTCTTAGCATTCAATTCTTGTTTGATTGTGTAAAAACTTAAGAGGGGAGAGGCGAAAAGGATCAAAACCCATACAAATTCCTGTAACTCTCATCCGTTTTCATAAGAGTTTGGGTATTCAAGTATAAACTGTTGTCAATAGCTAAGGAGCTACACTGCCCAACATTAGCAGGATTTACTGAAAACCAGGAACAGATCACCAGCCCTAGAGAACAGTCTGTCCTGGTAGAGCTCTCCTAATTCCCACAGTCCAGGTGAGAATTTGCCCTGCAGTATTCCTAGAAAATTATTCAGAAAACAGGACTCTGGAACTGTCTGAAGTGAAGTCAAGAGTCGAGAGTTCAGTTAGTGCTTCATCTGACCCCTCGAAGAGGGCATCATCTAGGTAAGAACAGTCTGGCTGTGTGCCACTCTACTCCCAGCTTCAAGGGATCGAAGTGCGTGCAGCATTTGTCAGTCCGGCAGCAGGCTGACAGTAACAAAGCTCAAATGTCACTGAGGACTGTAAGCAAAGAAGAAGGAGGAATGTTTTAGCTTTTGTTAAGAGTTTATCCAGCTTTTTCAGAAAAGCTATTTTAGGTGGGCAATGGAACGATATTACCCAAGCTAAATACTTCTCATTAGAAAATCCCCTGCAAATAGACATCTGCTTCTCAAAAGCCCAGATACATCCTGTGTAAAAAGAAAAAAGCGATAAAGAGGAATATACATCACATCTCCATAATGGATGGCATAAGCCATGGAGAATTGAAGCAATACACCCATGCATGTGTGTATTTCTGCACATCTCTGAAATCCATCAACAAGTACATCACAGACAGAAAGAAAAGTATTAAATTCATTCTAAACAACACTCTCAATCAGTTATCCCAGAGAGGCACATTAATCAGATTAACAATAACCAAGTCTGTGGAAAAAGTGTGCACACATGTGACAAATACTTTACTTTCCCCATCATCTTCCCTTCGGCTGCCAAACACAACTGACTATGAGCACAAACTCACTTGCATTTGAAGGAGAAAAGCAAGAGAAACATTGTTGGAAAAACCACACAAGCAAGAAAAAAGTACAAAGCCTCATTTACCTGGCTGTATCACCTCCAGCTTCTACCATATAGCACAACTACTGTACCTTCACAACACTGCAGTTGTAATATAGGTCTTCCTAGCTTAATAGTATGAACAAGTTTCTTAAATTCTTTCACATATTGTCATATTCTAGGATATCTCTTAGACCTGAGACTCATTTTTACATCACAACAGATTTTTCTCCCAAGAACACTCCTTATCACTTGTAGTCCTTATCACACACTAGCAACAGACCTTATAGCAACAGTTTGGTCAACTATACAAACTCCAGCAGACTGTCTTCATCTGTCATGGAGACATGAAAGTGTACTTTATCTTCACTGGATGTAAAAAAAAAAGTCCCCCACATCTGCAGTTACATGCACAGATAAATGTCAAGCAGCAATACGGGTGCTTTTAATTTTATTGCAAAAACAGCACTGTACAAATGAATTGCTGCATTCACAAAGAAGTGCAGCACACAAAGGAATTTCAGAATATACAATTTTTGCTGACACTAAGTAAATAATTTCCTGAAGTAATTCACAGCTAGATGAAATGGTGAGGGTGACGGAGCACTGGAACAGGTTGCCCAGGGGGGTTGTGGAGTCTCCCTCACTGGAGATATTCAAGACCCGACTGGACGGGTTCCTGTGTGACTTGGTTTAGGTGATCCTGCTGTTGCAGGCGGATTAGACTAGATGATCTTTCGAGGTCCCTTCCGATCCGTAATGATTCTATGATTCTATGAAATCTGTGTTTTCTGGATTTCAGTATTAATTGAAGGAGATATTAAGAATTGACTGAAGCAAGCAAAGTCGTTAATTACAGTGTCTGTACTAAATACAAGCAACAGACAGTGTTTTCAGACAATCATCTGTAATTGCAGTACTGTAAAAAACTTTGCAGACTGCTAAAGTTCAACTAATTAAGACTTGGTGATCCTCCACCCTGGGCGGGGCTACACCAGTTACAGATGGGATCACAAACCACCTTCATTAAATTTGTCAGTCTGGACCATGAGCATGGCTAAAACAAGGCTGAAGTCAAAGTCCAACATGCTTTGGGATGCATTGCCCAACACAACACACAGCAAGAGACTTACAGGATTAATCCAAATACACTCTAGCACTGAATTCCCAACATTTTAGCACCCTGTGCCTTCTCCAGAAACAAATTTAATACCATCAAGTTGGGAAAATGGTGGCTCTTATCTTGGGAGACCTTGTCAAACCACAATTATTTAAGTTACAATAGTGAAAGAGGAAGCCCAAACCAGATTAACTGAGAAGTCTTTTGACTTGAGTTGAACTGTCAGACAGTAGTTATTTATGATCTAAAAGCAACGTTTGAAAAGATAAATAAAACACATCAGAGGCTGCTGTCAAAACGAAAGCATCCTGAGAATTTAAGATCAGTATTGGTAGAATTCCAACTAAAAACAATTTGCAGAGACAGAAAGTTTCCATTCATAACTCATGAGGGCCAAGACTACACTTGGTTTAAAAAAAACCAACCAAACAAAACAAACCACAACCCAGCCCCCAAACTATGTAGTCTGTTTTCCAGAACGTACTACTTTACCTAATCAAAATTTATGCTTCAAGCCATTCCTAATTGGGGAAAACAAAAAACTTTAATTTCTATTTACTCAAATAAAGGAGTAACACACATGCACACAAACTTACAACATCTGAAACAGTGCCCAATTCAATTTAGAAGTATTGTAAATTAACTTATTCAATTACTCAAGATCATCTGAACCATCCAACCTCAAGAGTCTATTTCTATTCACAGAATTCTATGATTTTATAATTTATAAAAGCTCATTCATACTGCCTGCAAATCTGCAGAAAAGCATGGTCTCACAAAAAGCTGCTTTTATACACTTATCACACACCTTCTTATTATGAAGTTTGAGGACTTTCAGGTTGAAGGAAAGCACACTCTTAGTCATATGCTAATTTCCAAAAAAAGTTACAACAAGGAGCTTCAGTTAAAAACAGAGATTGTATTTGTGCATTCCTGGTGCCCTGCCAAACTTAAAGAGGTTTTGTATCTAAACAGGATAAGCATTAATGAGTGGATAGAAATTTACATTTTTTGTACTCTGCATAGTTAGAAGGTACTTTTGAGATGCACTTCAAATAGGTAACTTCAAAGTATGCAAGATGACACAATTGAGCTTAAAGGAAAAGGCTAAACCCTTTACTCTTAAGTGTATCTACATTCAAAAAGAACTAAAATAGTTTTTCCATAACTGCCTCTTATGTTTATCACTTCTGACAGAGCACGGTGATGGATGTCTCACTAAAATGTGAGATAAGCAACGCAGTCAGAAGAAAACCTGAAGGTTATCACATACGGAATAAAATCCAACTCAACAATATCAGAAGGTAGAGGTTGTGGGTGTGTAGAGCATAATGAAAGAAGACAAGAATTTGACATAAAGCATAGGTCAAGAGCTGCAGCAAGACTGAAAACTTTCTGGAGGTGGTCTTATTCCAGTTTGCCTTAGGAAAGATGCCCATAAGCTACTCCCTAGTTCCATAAACACATTTGCTCTCTTTTCCCAACTAAGATTACTGTTGGCAAAAAGCAACAGAGGATGCTTGTGTCAGACCACAGTTATCCTTAATGTTTTGTCTATTATCAAAACATTACTGTGTTCACATGGCAGTATGAAAGGCCACTCAGCGCTGCATTTGGAGGCTGTGCTAAAAGCATGAGCAGAGAAAACCTAGGTCTCTGAAGGTCTTTATCATAGCAAATACAGACAATGGACTGTCATTAAAGTAACTGATTAATACATTAAACATTTCTGAAAAGTTAGACCAAACTCATGAGAAGGCTAAAGAGCTCAAGCATACATTCAAAAATTCAAAACCCCTGTATTTTTGATGAGCTATGTGCTAAAGGTGTACGTGTAGATGTAAACTGGTAAATGGTGTTGAAACTGTAGACTTAGACTCAAAGATAGCTCCTGGGCTACCCAAAGTCAGTCAAACAAGAAAAACAGATATTTCTTCAAAAGCAGAGATATTTCTTTACTTCTGAAGGAAGGAGACCAATACCATGGGATGTGCACTGTAAGACCACAGAACCTTTTATGAAAATAAAACAAAGTCTGACAGGAAACCTTACTGTGATTTTAAATTTACAAGGAAACAGCTTGAGAAATCCTTTGATGGTTTCTGTATTACAGCCACCTGCCATTATCTCTTACCAGTGTTAAAACTATCATGCTGAGCACACAAGTACCTAGATGTCTACTACTCTCTTGAGCAGTACTACTTGACTATCCAAATCATTATGATATGATTAGCTGCTGTAAAACCTCCATGAAACAACAAGCTGGTAATCAGTTATTTGTAGCATGCACTAACCAGAGCACAGAACCTGCCCTTACTATTCACATTCTAGTAAAAGGTTTCACACCTGAGGCACACAAAGCTCTGGTATCCAACACTGAGAATTATGAAAAAAACCCATCAAATTGATACATGTTCTTACTTTTAGCAGTTCAAAATAATGAAGACAATGGTAAACAGGGGCAAGGAGCAGCCGGGGTAGAACGTATTGAACAGCTTCTTTGAAGCCTTCACCTATTGACTAAAAACAAAATAGGTTTCAGTCTTAAAACTATTAATGTATTGAAGGAATCACAGAATGTAATTAAAAACAGTAATATCAGTAACACAGCTTACTTAAAAGAAAGTTACCTGCAAATAAAATGCTGCTCCTGGCTTTGATAATTGACTTAGAAAATGATCGTGAAAACCAGGTCTTAAAATATCTTGTGCGTAGGATTCATAGGGATCAAACGCTAGTTCCTAAGAAGAAAAGGCAATTAATTTTACAAAATTTAATTATTTAATAGTGATGCTTCACACTTCTTAAAGAAAATACATACAGTACATACAATCTTCTGCATACTTTTATCAGAACACCTATAGAGAAGATTCAGAACTTTTATGTGCACAGACTGATGGAGTCATTAAGTTTGGAAGACATCTCTGGAGGTCAGTGGGTGCAAGTCTCTGTTCAAAGCAGAGCCCACTCCAGGCTTAAAGCCAGCTGATGTTGCTCAGGGTCTCATCCAGTTGAGCACTGAGTAGCTCCGAGAGGTGACAAAACCCTTCTGGGCAGCCAGTTCAAGTAATTTCAGACTTCATACTCAGAGTATCGAATCAGGATTACTTTTTACCATTCACATGCTCGCTCTTCATCTCATCTCACAGTTCTCTATTCTAAAGCACCAAGGAGAGCCTGCCTCAGTCTTTTCCATAGCTTCCCTTCAGGTAACAAAGACAACAAAGGTAACAAAACCTTCCTCAGACTTCTAATATGGAATAAATCCAGCACTCTTAATGCTCTCTGAACATCATGAGCCTCAACTCCTTACTCATCATGACAATCCACACATATAAGCATGTCTTGTACTAGAAGACCAAAACCAGACAGGACAGGTCAGATGTGGTCACAGCTACTACACAAAAATGATAAAAGTACTCTCAAAACCAAGCAGCCTATTCATCGTGGTGGGCCTGAAAGAAGAGAGCTCAACCTAAATGAAGATGCATTTAAGTGCAGGTCATTAAAATACATATGAACAGCAAAAAAACCCCAAACCCAAAGTATTTTCTTACCTCTGCCATATCTTCAAAACAGCTGCCTACTAGTGGATGAGGACTGCCTTCATCTGTCATTTCAACAGTGTCTTCTATATGACCCAACAGCTTCACACTAAGTTCATGAATGTCTGAGATACGACTAAATATATTTTCCACATCCTGCAAAAAGCAACAGAACCAGACAAAAATAAAGTGAATTGGACAGAATTTCTAAGAGAAAGAATGTTATGCGCAAAGATACCCTGTCATGACACAAAAATTAAGCACTTCCTTGGTAATGTATTTTATTAGTATTTTCTATATAATTTATAAGATCATTGCTTTTTAAAATAATAACTCTATGTATATGTACGTATATAAAAATTCACAATGATTCAGACATAGCAAAGAAAAAGTGACAAATCTTAAACTACATGCCCTAAAGAGACACAGTAAAACAGGTGAGTTCTTCCAGAGTTCCACAACACCCATGCATCCCCACAGGTAATCCTTTATCATTTCCATTTCAGAAACGGAGACAAGTGCTTCCTCTACTCTTGACAAGTTAAACCAGATAACAGTTAAGTTCTATGTGTGTTCATCTAGATTTATGGGAATTATAGTAGGGTTGGGTTTTTTGTTGTGGGTTGTGCAATACTTACATGAGATGAAAACAGTTTGGAGTTGGAGGCATATGGCTCTCTAAAAACTCTGATAATGAGATTTAACTCCCTTATATATTGTCGAACTTCTGCCATAAATGACTTTACCAGGTCATAATAGGTTTGCTCCCCTGAGGTGGAGGGTTCCTCATCAGATAAAGTTAGTGCACTTAAATCTTCTACATCTTGATGGAACATATCCATTAATACCTGGGTAGCAGAGAGGGGAAATGCACCAATAGAGAACAATTAAGTTTCTGAAGAAATTGTATTATTGGAAGTCTGACAGCATGTGCATTTCTGCTTTATACCTTTAGCTTTAAGAGGAACCTTTAAGATTGTGCTCAGAACCCTACAATCTATCTGTTAGGACTGCCCACTGTACATGGCCTGGATTCTGCCCTTAATACCTTCCAAGTTCCCTTGTTAAAATGAACCTCTGAGGAAGGGCACCAGCTCCAGAAAAGTTTACAGTCACACTGTTGAACCACACAGACAAAAATGACCTCTAAGATGTCTGACTACCAGAAATCCAGTTCATACTCAGGCAAGGCTTACAAAACACAAGCAACCGATAACCTAAACTTGTCAAGAGAAGTGGATCACTGAACACTTCTTCCAAACATGGTATCTGAGCCAGTTATCCCAATGACTTAGCAAGTGACAAACAGAAATCAGAGTCTGGGTTATTTCCATGATAGTCAAAGAACATTGCAAAGGTAAACTAAATAAGTTTACTGCACATTAGTAAAAGTCATCCCTATTTGAAAGCATCTTTGGTAGAAAAAAAACTTAAGATGAGTCCACAGTCTACATGAGGTAGCAAATCTTAACAAACCAGCTTAAGATGTAATTCAACACAGACGATGACTGTCCTGGGATAGACAGATGGGACAGTATTTATAAACAAGCCTGCTGCCCAGAGCAACATCCCATCCAGGAAGTCATGAAGTATATGAAATACTATAGATGAAGTTCAAAATAAAGAAGGGTTTAAGTGCTGCTTGCCAAGCTCCCTTCAAAACAGATGGAGGTGAAACCATGGAAACTTGTATCTCTTACTGCAGACTGACATGATCGCTGTCAATCACCAAAAAGATTGAAGGATCAAAGTTCTACATATTTCTGTGAGAACCACAGGAGGAAAGACATGAACTAGAGTGTTCAAAATGACAGAAAACAGAATTAAAGTGATTTTAAAAATAATTCTAAAATTGGAGATCAAGAATTAAACTTCTGAATGCAACACAACCGTATTATGTGACTTTTACCATGGTATTTAGAGTGAAAGTTGTCCTGCTTTAAGCACATTACAGGTACTTCTCCAGAAGATAAGTCAGTTAACCAAGCTGTTTAATACTAGTCGTCAACAAATGAACTATTTCACAAGAGAAATACTTTGAGATGTAAGTTCAAGAGAGCATCTGTTATGTTCATCAGACTTGAATACTGAAGAAACACACCTACCTAGAGCCGTCACTCCTCACACAGGTCTTGTCCTAACACTCCTCAAAAACATACAGGTCTAGGGAAATGGGCACACAAGAGGTTCTCTCTCCTAGTGAGTCAAAGGTCCCTGATACACACCCTGGTGTTAAGCTTCTCTGAAAGCATAACAATGGACATTTTGCATTAAGACTGAGTTCTCCTGAATCTCTAAGAACAGGTGGTGATTAATTTTTCAAAACCAGTGAATGTACATGGAAATCAGGTTATAAAGAGAATCCTAATGAACTCTGGGGAATGGGAACTGTAAGAAGCTACATGGTATGATGCAGGGATTCATGGAGATCCCAACTCCTGTAACTTTACTTCACAGATGTAGTTCTAGCACATACCTAACACTTGAAGACTGTATTCACAAGGTGTGTATCTCACTACTATGAAATCCACAGAAACAAAGTAACTGTGTCCCAGATACTAAATTTAAAGTCATCATGAGCACCAAACAAAAAGCAGAAGAGCAGCTAGTTTGTTTCTGGCAGACAAAGCAAAGTTTCCAGATAAATATGAGAAGGAACTTCTTCACAGTAAGGGTGACAGAGCACTGGAACAGGCTGCCCAGGGAGGTTGCGGTGTCTCCTTCACTGGAGATGTTTAAGATCCGCCTGGATGTGTTTCTGTGTTACTTGGTCTAGGTGATCCTGCTGTGGGAGCAGCACTAGACTAGATGATCTTTTGAGGTCCCTTCCAATTCCTGATGATTCTATGAATGGATGGTACAAAAGCAAATATGAAAGTGCTTGAGAACAAAAAGAAAAAAAGGCACACAGGGCCAAGAAACTGTTCTGGTTCTTCTGCTTAAAAAATAAAACCAAGCAGAACACATATTAAGGGTATGAACATGACATAGTATGAAGTTTCTTGAGGCAACTACATAGAAAACACCCTGAGAGCATCTTTCAGTGGTTGGTTCTGCTGAGGCAGTAAAAAAGGCCTTAGAACCTTCCAAAAGTTTCTTCTGAGTACGTATCAAATAGGTACTCCAGCGTCAAGTAATGCGAGTTCCTGAATCAACTTCACCATGGCTCTTCTGCATACCACCTTTCCAAGGACAGAAAGAAGCACGTAGCACCAGCATTTGTACACCTTATTGTTCTGTGACAAATACTGAAACATACACCTTAAAGTCCTGTCCTAAGAACCCCAGCAGATATGCCCAAAAATACAAGTGATCAATACTACTATCCTGACTGTGAAGTGACTACTCCAAGACCTCACAACTGAGAGTAAAGAAAGGTGAAGAAAACAGTATTTTAAAGAAAAAAAAAGCAAGCAGGAATGAGAAGGCAGCATTCATTAAAACACAAAGACAATCCCAATCACAACAAGATGCTGAAAAAAAGTGTTAAATCTGAAAATGTCTCATCTTCTATTAACACAGACCAAGACTGATTAACACAGACCAAGACACAACACTGAAATGATAATTCTGAAAAATCCTAGACTGTAGCAAGATTAGAGACTCCTAAATCACATTCTTTAAGGATTAACTTAAAGGTTTGTTTTTTAAACAAGGGAAAATTTAAGATGCCAGTGAGGCAGCCACAGAGACTGGAGCATTCTGCACCTGAAGGGCAGACGGTAACCTTGTGCTGCTGGAGAGAGAAAGGACTCCTGTTTGAACCAAATGAACCTTCTAAAGCTACAAAAAAAGCTACTGGCAGATAAAAATATGGACCACAAAGCAAAATTAGGCTCAGATGCCAATGCAGACAGGTTTTTTTGTTTTACAGTGCTGGACATCAAAACACTGCTTTTTACATGCAGTACAGTTTTATTTTGGGAGGACACCCAAGTTTAACTTCAGCCTTACTATTATGAACTACAAAATAAATTCACTACTACAGTTTAGGAATGTTACATTTTTAAATTTGTGCTGCTTGCCAATTTTTAAAGGATTCAGACATAGTTGAGTGTGGTATCAGAAAGAAGATAACTATTCCTAAGAACAAGCAACAGCTCTGTAACCTCAAATTAACTTTGCTCTTTTACTGGAACCATATTCCATGGCAGTAATTTCTTCTTTCAAGAATACGGTGCTCTATGTACTCAGTAAGGAATATACTGTCCTCTCAAAATGTAACAAAAACTTTCTGTTAAAATGACAAAAGAGTAAGGCTTACCTTATCAGCACACATTGCCACTTTAATATCTTGTTTTGTAATCTCAAAATGTCTTATGTTCCGCACATAATTCCCAACCAATTTTAAGATGTCTGCAGAAATGTATTCTAATACTGCCACTATGTAAACAGACACTTGGTGGTCAATTTTGTAGCCTAGAACTTCCTGAAAGTTAAAAACCAAAAAGTTCAAAAATCCACGCTGTTATTCAGTCACTGAAATACACACCATAGGTTACATCTAAAGCCAGTAAGTTTAAGACCCTACTCAATAAACATTCACCACATATCCACAAGTCTATCCTATTTTAGCAATAAAAACACAAGATTCAATGGCTCTAGAGAAGAAGCAGTGTCACTGTAGACACTGCACTACTAACTACAGAAATGACAACGGCTAAACATCCATTTCAAGAGGTTTCTTGAACTTTTTCTTAGTTGTGTAAAATCAAGCAAAAACAATCAAGTTCATAGCAAATGAGTTCTTAGCTTTGTTTGTTCCACACAGAACTAACAGATTTTCAAGTGAAAAGGAAATATGTGCTATTAACTAAACCAAAACAATTAAAATAAAACAATTTAATACAGATATTCCATTCTTTTTTGTTTGTGTTTCAGGCAGCACAGACACCACATTAAACCAGGGTGTCAACTTCTAATTGCATTCTAAAGGCAAAATTACATCACTGCTTACCTTTAACAAGGGATGGATCTTTTCTACTGGGAGAGATAATGGATTTCTTCTTTTTCTCTTCTCAATAGCAGACTGGGCATCAGCTATTGCCCACTTATCGATAGGATGGGGAAAACTCTTTTGAACACGATCCTTAAAAAAACCCAGCAGACTAAAGGGTAAACGCACAACCTAAATGAGCTTATCAATCTTACATTGCCAAAGCACTTTCCATTGCTTAACAGAAGAGTATCTGCTAATGTTAGTATTTCAACTACAAAAGCTTGTACATTTCTCATTCTGGTAAATGCTGCCCATTGCATTCGTAATACTGTATCAGAACATCATTATTACAGAATAATCTAGTGCTCAAGATTTAAGAAATATCAGAATTAAGAGGCCACTACAGACCCAGTTTGTTCCTCTTATGCACGTTCAGCATCTAAATATATGACTACATTGTACTCTGGCACCCTACCCCTGTAAAGAATCTTCACTGAAGTAGAAAATGCAAGTTTCCTCTTTTACCTTTACTGATCAATCCAGATTGTAGAGCTGCTAACCGCTCTGATGATGGCAATAATCATAATAGGAAAAGAGAATACAGAACAGTACTCATATTTTAATACAGCTTCATAGTCTACAGTCTGATGACACACACCAGTTCATTTACTCCTTCCAGCAGTGAGGGCACCTGAGGACACCTACACTCTTTCCCTGCACTGAAAAACTTTCCTGCTGGAACACACAAAGATCTCTGGAGGTCAAAAAGCTTCAGTTTTTAGTAACCCTGGTGTTCAGAAATGCCAGAAATCTGACTTCTCGGATAACTTCATTTTTTTCAGACCCCAATTCCCACTAATGGTTTTGCTTGCAAGTGTTCCTTTACATAAATATGACCCCCTATTTGAGCAACAATGAAATGAGGAAGACAAAAGAGCTGGTACAGAACTAAGCACATAAACAATAACTTCTGGACAAAAAAATCCAAATTCAGAATACAAATCTCAACTTTCCAAAGCACAGGCTTTTCTTCTTTTCCCTTACCCTTAACAATTCTGCAAAAAGAAAATAGAGGTCCTACCAAAAAATGTCTCAATCACTATCTAATACCAATTCACGCCTACTGACAGAACAATGAAGGTGTCCTGGGGAAAAATAAGTGTGTGACCATGTAATTAAAAGATGGCGTCACTGTTCACAAACACAAAGGGAATAAATTGAGGTTGCTTGATCATCTCTAATTCTTGCATTTCTCATCCTGACTTCACAGCCACAGTGAATGCAATGCACTCGCAATGCAACGTTGTGTCAAGTCTTTTGTTAGCATTGTTTAAAACACAGAATTAAACTTTCTTCCACCAACCTTTTGTTTTCTGAGCTGTCAGACCAAAATGATGCTAAACAGGACAGTCATTAAAGGATACACTGGAACACCATTACAGGTGTCAGTGTTCAAACAGAGCAAGAATAAAATCCATGAATCTTCAGCTCATAGGTGGACCTTTTGTTTTAAAAGGAATTTTTCTGTGTGGGCTTTCTTTGCCACTAGTCCACTTTCTTCAAAATGTGAGGAAGCCACATTTTGTTTTACGGCCTGCCACAGGCTCTGGCCCCAAGTACTAGAAATCATAAAGGCACACTGCAAATGGGATTCATAGCTTGTCACCAGTGTCTTGAACATAATGGTTAAAGAAACTCAAAAGGCTATCAAGATATCCAGGGACTTAGAAGCTTAACTACTTGTTGAGAAAGACACGGAGAAATTCTTCTCGGACCATCTTCTCAAACATCAAGTAGAGGTTTCTATACAGATGAAAAAAGTGCTCCTCAACTCATACTGGGAAAGTGACTGAACCATTTTTGTTCAAATTTCTGGGACAGCAATTTAACTCACCATGCTAAGAAAGCAGCACAGAGCCTCAGACTAAGCAGCTATAGACTGGATGCGTTACCAGCAGGGGAAAAAAAAACCCGGTATTTTGTAAAGAATCAGTCAGCTTCATGCACACGCTTCAAGTTACACTCACTATCTACCACATAGTAATACAGTTCAGAGACAGTTTTACTGTGTGTTGGACATCAAATTCAACTGATAGGAAAATCAGCAATTAAGTAAATCAGCAGGCCTTATGCAGAAAGCTCTGCCACATAAAAGATACACAATTACAGCTTTCCTTCTTGCATTGTGAAATTATTGATGCATTAACTTCTCATGTAACAATTCAAACCATTACAGATTTGTAATTATTATTCTCTATACCTCTACATCCAGGAAACTTCTTGGTTGGGCTTGACACAGCATATTTAACAACTGGAGAATTAACTCCTCTACATACTGTAACGCATCTTCAGTAGATGAAAGTTTGGGATGGACTTGCATCTGAACCTGTAGGAAACAGAAGAATTCACAGAATTGAGTTTTGCAAGCTTTGAGTTTTGCAACTCCCCAAACCACAAGCTTTACTTGCAAAAAAGGTGACAAAAGAATGAGTTAAAGAGCTCAGAAAAATCCAACCCAATATGCAGAACAGCACACCAGACAAACATAAGCAAAAGCTCCCATCTACACCTGATAAAAGAACACATCTCAAATTGCTGTGGCAGTTAATGTCAAGAAAACAGCTAATTACAAAGCTCAGTAGTGCAGTTAGGAAGTTTTTCAACCCTGCATACATTTCTGTCTCTGGCCTAGCTCTCAAACCACTGCATGTACAAGAAACTTAAGACATGGGATTTCTTCGTTTTACAACTCACTGTTCATCAATACGTAACAGTAAGAACTTCTTCAGTGAGAGCACATTACAGAACCAGCAATTACTTCAGCAGTATTTAGTCTTCAAACTATTTAATCCACTCTCAATCAGCTCTCACTTACCTTTTTAAAGTAAGTCAACAACTAAAGAACTCCAACTGCAGCATTGTCCTGGAACGAAGTGGCAATTCCAAGATTTAAACTGAGTTGTATGCCAAAAGCATCTACAAATTCTCACTAGCTTAAATCCACCCAAGCACATCTTCTTTGTCCTCCCAGTATTTTTCCAGACAAACATTTAACTTCTGAAACAAGTCTCCGGTGTAGCTTTCCTTTGCACTTTTGCGGTTCAGAGAACAGCAGTTTAAATTTCAGGTATGCAAATCTCGGTGCTTCAGAGCCTGAACAGACAGTCAACTTAATCGCAGTGCTCCACTGGTGGCAAATACTCTGCTAGAGAAAGCTGACCACTGCCTTTTGCAACACATCTTTCAAGTCCCAATTTCATAATTTTACCATTCTGCTGCACACAACTCACAATGCCTCAAATTCCCTTGCTCACTGACACAAGAGCTTAAACATCTAAACCAAATTCCAGCAATCAGTCTCATCCAAATACTAAACCTATGTCTTGTAATGGTGCCATAATGACTGAATTTCACACCCAAGTTTTCATTCCTGAAATGGCAAGAAATTACAGCTATGGCAAGAACTAAACATTACAAAGTTCAAACAAACAAAAGCCTCAAACAGAAATCTAATCACCAAGGTGCCCATTAGTTTGAAAACTTCACGTCTGGACATAGTACTGGTCTCATTTACTGCCACTGAGATCTACATACACTAGGTCATGCATTTGGTTTCTTGCAGACTCCATACCCTTGTGCAGCAACTCTTAAAAAACATATCCAGGAGTTACTGCTTTTCTAACTTAAAAGCACTCTGGCAAAACCAGAGGAATTTCTCTCCATTTGACTGGCTAATGCAACTATTTTGATTATGCCAACAGTTTCATTTTTCATAAGAACTTCACCATGCACAGATACAGAGTGTCTGCGGAGGTACCAGCATGCCCAGCAGTTACAAGAGTTATTTACAATTCAAACACCGGCTTCTGAAGTAGTGTACCAGCTTCAAACGTCCTAACAACAGAAATTACAGACTTGCAGAAGTATTCTCTTCAAGATCACAGCTGATCTGGGCTGCCTTTACTATTTTTTAAAGAGAACTTAAAGAATTTGTATTATATTCTCCCTACCATATACTCCAGCACTTTGTATTTCAAAAAGTGATAAATTACCAAGTCAACAAAACAGTAAAAACACAGAGTAAACAAAACAGTAAAAACACCACTGATGAAATATAGCTTTATTTTCTCCTTTACTTAGAAAGCAGACTGTTGACAAATTGCCTCATCACAAATCTTTTGGTCCTTAACCCACAGCCTATAGGTATAAGATCAGACAAAAATAGCATTATCAGGCCATGACCTGAAATTTTATCCACAGTCAGCCAAAACAAAGTCAACAATGATAACCTGCTCCTCTGAGTTTGGGAGGTAAAATTCCAAACATTCTTCCTAAGCATTTATGTTCGAGGGGGCAATTACATCATCCTTCTCAAAGACCACCATCTCTGGTACTTATAAACTCTGATTTGGTAGAACACCACCTCAGCAGAAGAAAACATCAAGAGGTGCCACCAGTTTGCCAGCAGAGTTTATCTATATTACGGGGGTAGTAAACAAGCCTCATGCTACTCCAGTGAGATTTAGTATCATTTAGAGTTCAAAGTCATCCAAGCAAAAGACAAAACGCAACTAGACTAACAGGGAACAGTACAGGATAGCTTGGTATACAATTATCAAACAAACATGTCATTTCAGTATCTGCACAACTTTAGTACTCAAAGGCTCAGACCAAGAACGAAACAGCGTTGTTTGAGTGTACCCAAAGCTAAGTCCCAAGAAGTACATTATCTAAGACATGACACAAGACTAGGTAAGTTGCACAACTTTGAGAAAACAAGAATCGAGAATGTCTGTAAATGTACACCATGATGTGATCAGTTTTTAAAAGGAAAATTATCAGAGAGTTTCTATCTTTCTCAAAGTCAGCACAGATTTTAAATTTAAAAAAAACCCTACAACACAATGTGACCACCCTGCCCTACCATATTTGAGAAAGAGGAGTACAGCTTGAGTCTCACAAAATCCTTCACAGACTTATGTTAGGAATACACATGATAAAAACAGACTAACAACTTCTGAAGCGTAGTGATATTTATTTAGGCAAGATTCTTATCTAATAAACATTTAACCTCTCCCTTAAATAATGACAGAACCAGTCCCTTCACTCCTACACACCCTAAAATGTGTATCTTTATGATAAAGGAAATTACTAGAAGAGCAGTCCAAGATGTTTTTACAAAAGTTTCAGTTCTTTGTAATACCCAAATTCTAACGGGCAAATACCATCCACACCAGCCATCATGACTCTGTTCTCACTCATATGAATGTTCAATCTTCTCAGCCTTTTTTAATTCTCTAAAGGGAAACAACCAGGATTCTCTTTATTTGAAGATAAGCAGAGCCATCATTTCCTGAACAGTCTTTCGTGCTCTGTTCAAGAACACGAGCTGAGCTGAGTGGTGTCTGCTTAAAAAAAAAAAAAAAACCCACCAAAAAATCATAGCACTTCAAGAGAATCCAGTAACATAACAAACTGGCTCTTCTTCCCTTAAAATCAACAAAAGCAAGCAATTTCTACCAGGAATGGCAACAGCTTAAAAAACAGGCGACCATAAATATAAAATGCCAGAAAACACCAAATAAACTCACTGTTTAAAAAAGTGCTTAATAAATAATACAAAGATAAAGATATCTCATCTTACTTTATAACCCCTAGCAACTGATTTTATATACAGCCTTCTCACATCTTTCCTTTCAAACTCTATAAAATGTATCAGATTCTAAACAGTCTCTAAAGCCTTTTATAGGGACCTAGACTAAACCCAGACACAAATTTCCACTAAAGGACTACAGATCAAACATCTTTGTCTTACACACAGGCTTGGTCCAATCCAACGCAACTCCTAGGCTGGTCACAAGATGACCCAAACCCAAGTCTAGACCAGCAGGCAGTAGCTCATTCTGCACTAGAAAGAGGCATTTGACAACTTCTAATAAAGGAAGGCTTGCATGGTGGATTTAACAATCTGACTGACACACATCCTTAGCAACAGTTTTTGGCTACTTCTTCTCACAAAGCTGTGAGGAACAGCCCTAATTTATGTAGATTGTAAAGCTGAAAAAATTTCAGCTTGCAAGGAAAAAAAAACTTTCCAAAGCCTTCTTAAAGGAACATCACACATTACACAATCAGGTTCCCAGTTGCTCTGCTAAATACAGAACACACCAGAAAAATCCTGCATGTGAAAGGCTACAGAGAGAACACCACCACACGGAGTCCCATCAGGTGTAGCAGAAAAGCATGTAACAGAAGTAAATAATTCTAAAGCTACATAATCTGAAATAAAAACAAAGCATCTATCACTGGTTAAAGATAATTTTTTTTTGTATCTAGGCAAGACTCTACATCTGCTGTGATTCTGGCAAGAAGTCACAGCATGAACCAAAAACCAATGTCTGCTAAGGAACAACTGCACTGCTGAGTACAGGTACAGCCCCATTGCTAGTGGTGCCACCACTTCCTTGGTGGTAGAGCTCAAGTGCTTTTAAGAAAGCCTGAAGGGAAATCACATCATATTTACAACAGCATTTTGATAATAAAATAGAAGAAGCTGTAATGAGAGATCAGGCCAAACTGTTTTCTAAAGCACAATTGGAAGGGTGAAGCTTTACCAGTAAGATTTTTCCAAAACTGAAATTTTCTGAATCTTTACAGACACAGGTTATTCAACAGACCATAAGCAGAAGTGACATGGCCACAGGACAGGCTTTAATGAGGTTACTTTGGTAACTCTGAAAACCTTTATTAATGGTATAACCCTTACTTTTACTCAACACCACTTTTGTTAATCTTCCCTCAGAGACTACAAATGCACACCGACAAGCACCTACTTGTCACTACAACACTCCAGTATGAACTATTCTATGTAGCTTGCACAGATGATTGTCCTTACAGTGGAAGTACTCCATACAAGTTTTCTTCTGTTCTTCTATGTCTCTGCTGGTATTTGGCAACCCAGCCCATGTTTTGTTATCTTCATCAGTTAACAATACAGCAAATTAAACCAAATTCAAATTTCTTGGATTCACACTTCAGCAACAGTTCTGAGACCACAAGACACAGACTTTTGCCAACATTTGTCTTGATGTATGATGGCCCCAGTAAGCACTGGAAAAAAAACTTAAAAGACCTGAACTGCACCAGGATCTTGACTTTACCCACCACAGTCATCAGAAGAACAGAGAACCCAAAGTGATCAGAAACTAAGGATGATCTTTGCAGTGCCAAGAAGTGCTGATCTAAGCAGCAAGTAGCAATCAGGGTCTCATTGATTTGAAGAACTAGGCATTAAAAGTCGGGTAGAAGTATCTGTCCGTTGCAGCTTCTCTTGTCTCTTGCTCCTTGAAAGTTACGGAAGACTATATGATACATGGAGTAGCCACAAGCATGAAGTTTGGAACAGTTTCCTTAACCGAGGGAACAAATCCCCTCCTTGACTGTCAAGCCACACCAGTCCAATCATCCTGATGACAAATTCCAACAGCATCTCTTGCTAATTGCTCAACATATTCAAAACTTGAGGTATCCAAACAGCATAATCTCTGTATAGTGAGACAGTATGTTTGTTTTTCTTAATAGCTGAATTGCTCAATGAGTAGGGATGACACTTTCTACTGTAAAATCATGTAAAAATCATGGAAGAAGCAAGTGGTAGGCAAGCAGAGAAATTCTCACTGCACAGAGGTTTGCAAGCAAGATGAAGCCATAAGGAAAGATGTTTAGGATGAAGATACCCAAAAGGTTATGATCAGAAGTGTGTATAAATTCCTTAGTGAAGGAACACCAGTGTTGGAAAAGGCATCACTCTGCAGTTTGCAGTTGTCCCTATCTCCATCTCTAGTCAAAAGAGCAGATGTTTCATGTGTCTTGAATCCTCCATCTTCAGCCCCAGCTTTTTAGTTGTCCATCTCTGCAACTACAATTTCAGACACCAGCTGTTATTCTTACTTCCTTTTCTTGTACCTCATCATCCCGATGAGGTATAGTCTTTCGTCAGCAGCCAAGGATCTCTGCAACACTCCTCTTTTGCTGCTTCTAAATAACAGTGACCAGCCAGAGAAGCACTGCAGTACACATCATTTTCTTCCTAATTGAGTGCACTGGAGTCTATCTTGACAGTATCTGAAGAAGAATCGGAAGAAAATGGATTACGTTATAATCTGATTGGTACAAGAGCTGCCTTTTGCAAGTGCAGCTGTTCGGTGTGAATACAGTTCTATTGTTAAAGTTCAATCTAATGAAATACAAGTCATGGTTTCCTCACAATCTCCTGATAAGGAAGATATTCATTCTTTGTTGTTAGATTTAAAAAATAATCAAGCTAACTCATGGGGAAAAAGAAAGTTACTTGTAATGATTTGACAATGCCTAATTTTTCAGAAAAGCTGCATTTTGAGCTCCACATTACAGCTCAACGTAGGTACTCACAAATCAATGCCTTATGCACATATAAGTAGGAAAAAACTGCAACTCTCATTTCTAGGCAGAGTTCAGAAAGCAGCTTGCTATTGCTATCTGAGAATGAGCACCAGCATGTGCTCAGCTAACAGGAGAGTGAAGGAAAGGTTCTCTCTCCTCTAGGAACAACAAGATGAATTCCAGATAACCTGATACTGAGACAGCATACTTTGGCAACTTAGCAGATGATGCCACAGGTACAGTGCCGGCCTACTGGAATGCAACATCTTGAGGTATAGTGCAGGTTTATGGTTGGCAGAGCAAGGCATTGAGCTTTCAAACTTGCTGGCTGTCAGTCTGCCACATCACATCCATCTTGTGAGCGACGTGTGACCGTCAAAGCAAGTGACAGATTCAATACTTCATGGGACCTTTATTAGGGCTAAACACTTAGATACAACATCACTGTATCTAAGCAAAGTGGTAAAATACCCAGTTTGGTTTGCCATTAGTGTAGAAGTCTAAGAGAAGAAACAGGTGACAATCTCATGAAGAACTGAGTTAAAATTTGTTACTCTTCAGAACTAACTCTACCTCACTCCTGTAATCCCTCTGCTTTGTAAGAAATAAAGCACAGCACAACAAAACCACTATACCTTGCAGGGCCAGTCTGTGATCCTTGGTAGCTTGTCATCACTGGCCTTTCTCTGCTGACTTGAGAATTCTCTGCACCCTGTGTAAGGGATTTACTCAGCTCCTTCAACAAGCATCTTCAATGCAAGGTGACTCCACAAATGGTTTGCCCATCAGGAAGAAATCTTGCACTTCAGACGTAAGTAATTCCAAAGTTGTAGTTAATACTTGCCTTGATCCTCACTGTCATCCAGTGG
This sequence comes from Rhinopomastus cyanomelas, assembly GCA_013400115.1. Lineage (NCBI taxonomy): Eukaryota > Metazoa > Chordata > Aves > Bucerotiformes > Rhinopomastidae > Rhinopomastus > Rhinopomastus cyanomelas. The sequence goes on along the minus strand of VXBP01000728.1, from coordinate 147,480 downwards.
TTAGTTAGCAACGAACCTCATCCCAAATCTGTCAAACCTCTGCTACACCATCCTTAGAAGGAAGGATCTCTCATTGGATGAGGCCTTGGGTGGCTCCAGTTTCCAAGCAGGCTTCTGTCAGAAGGCTGTCCAAGTGCTTACAAGCACCACAAACAGCAGCAAGTCACAGAGAAAGTTTCAGAGATGTGATTACCAACCACAGAATCATAGAATAGAATCAAAGAATCATAGAATCAATCAGGAATAAGACAACACTACCAGTACAAGGTACGGATAAGACAAGCAGGAAGACTTCCAAGAACTGAATGAAACCACACAGTGCTGGAGACTTCAAAGAGCATGCCCAGAAGAGAGAGACAACACAGCGCAAGAGGAAATTAGGAATAAATATTGAACCAGCGTAACTGCAACACTTGATACTTCCAACCCATGTTGAAGGATGCAAGAGTTCAACTACACCTAGGAGCAAGTCTTTCACACAACAGTTGCAGTTAACCACTGTATCTAGACAGACTCTTTGTTGCGCATGACTAAAAAGCACCAAGTTCTGCAACCTAAACCCAGTTCAGGTAACAGCGTCAGAAACCTCTTATTTCTGAAGTTCACTACTTTGAAACCTCTCGGCTACAGAAGGAGAAATCCTCATTGTTTTTTTCTCTTCCAAATAAATTCTTTCCACACTACAGGCACCAGCACCACCATCCTGAGAGAGCAAGACATGCTAGTTTATCCTAATGAAGCCTTCTCAGCGCAAGGTATTTAAACTAAGAGAATCTTAACTAAAAGTCATTAAGCTCGAGCACTAATTAGCCGAGGCTCCCTCAGCAGTTCCTCACAGCCTGGCCCAGCTGCGCGCGAAAGAAGCCCGGCGCAGTCCTGCAGCAGCACCGCTCGCTTTCTCTTGAGCGCAGGAACAGGACCCGCGTGTCCATGAACCCCTGTTACCGAAACGGGTCCGTCTGGCAGTGCAGTGGCCGCCGGGCTCTGCGCGTGGCCGCCCCTCCAGGGCCGCCAGCGGCACCGGCGGGGCCCTGCGGTCGCTTCCGGAACCTCCGCGGCTCTGCCGAGGCCCCACGGCCCATCCCGCTCCTCGGCCCTGCTCACGGGGCCGCGCAGTCCCTCACCTTCTTGAGGGCGGGCACCAGCAGCCCCCGCCACTTGGGCGCGTTCTCCTCGCTGAAGAACTCGTAGAGAAGCGGCTGCGCCTGCATGGTGGCACTAGAACCAGCCCGCGGGAGGATGCGGGAGGGCGGCCCGGGACAGGCCGGGCGCCGCGAGGAAGGCACTGCAGTGGGGTTCAGCACCCTCAGCACGAGGGGCGGCGGCCCCCCACCGCCGNAGGGAGAGGCGGCGGCGAACGCGGAGTCACGCGGCGCGCGGGCCGCGAGGGGCGGGGTCGGGAGCGCGAGCGCCACCGCCTCCCCGCGCGCCTGCGCCCAGGCGCATGCGTGGAGCGGCAGAGCGGCGGCGCCCCGGCACGGCTGCGCCTGCGCACTGCTAGGCGGGGTCGGGGCCTTTTTCCTCCCTTCCCTACCTCCTCCGACGGAAGTGACCTCACGCTGAGGCAGCGCTCCCCAAGCGGTGGGAGGCGGTGCTGCAGGGCGCTGTGATAGCAGGCGGTTCATTGCGGACTGCCCGGGCACAGCAGACGGGCAGCCCCTGCAAGCGATCTTCAGTGCGCTGTGGAGCCCTGGGACCCGTGAGCCCCACGGGCCGAGGAGGCAGCAGCCTCGGGGCGCTCCGTGGCACCGAGAGGCCTCTGGCTCCACACGGACCCGCGCAGAGGGGCAGCGCAGGCACCCGTCCCACTCACCCTGGGCCCTGTGGACAGGCCAGCAGTACTGGCCCGGAGCTCTGCTCTTGGCGGGCTGCTAGCCCCAACAGTGATCCAGGCACGGGGAGGCGGCTGGTCGCTCCAGGTGGCCGCGGCTCAGGCCTGGGTCTCCCTCTGTCCCCGCTAGAGATGAACGCCCCATTGCAGACACCATTTTAGTTGTACGTGGGAAAATTAGTGCAAGTGATAATCTAATTGTACAACAACGTGTTAAAAAAAGTTTATTTTACATTATATACATTAGGGAACATATTTCAAAGCATTACCAACCACAACAATAATGCAGGCCATAAATCACTTTAAATTTAGTTTGGTTTTAGTGTATATTATCACAAAATATAAAGAACATATACAAAAAAAGTCAAATGTGTGCATTTTGCTAAAACTTGGCATTTACATCATACTCTGTTGGAAAACAGTCATCAAAAATACTTCTGATGAAAAACAAAGTTCCTGTGATGTGTAGTAACCATGGTATTGTTTGAATGAGGTAGTAACTAAATTATTTTGGCCATATGTCAACATCCTAAATCAAGAAAATGGTGTGAAAATGATAAGGCCAAAAAAAATAAGACAAAATGGCAACATCTTTGAGCCATTTCCACAATGTGGAATGTTGCTCCTTTTCATTGTGATATGAACTATTTAGTAAGACAAACTGTAATACTAACTTTTACCATGGTATACACTAACAATTCAATCACCTATTGCAGTGTTACAGCCAGGTATCACTACTCTGGGACTGACACCTATCCAGAAAGTATTGTTTTCAAGCACAGGTAAGTAATCTTGAGAGTTTTAATTACATATAAAAATACAGGTGTTTCACTGGTTTGTTTCACAAAGAAATCTACCCAAGTAAACTAAACAGGAAGGAACTTTGAAGCCCAGGTCATATCCACAAAGTCACAGCTTACCATTGTGACTAAATACATCACATCTCAATACGTTGTGCAAACATGAACACCAGTGTGTTGCATCGAAATTAAAACAAGATTGTAATCTGATTACAGCCTTGGTTACAATTTCTAAAAGTTAGGATTTATTTGTATTAGTAAATTACATATAATAAAATACAATAGTGTTGTTAAATTTACTATATTTGTTGCTAGCATCCCACTTCATAATAAACACATGAGAAGTCCTTAAAATAGTACCCCAGTTTAATTTTTGCATCCTCAGTGACTTTTATATCTGTACAAGTTAAGGGCCTTGTACTTAACAGGAGGACCGCTATCTACAGAAAAGTCAGTGTAGGTCTTCAGCAAAAGTTTCACTGAAAAATACTGCGTATGTACAAAGATTACATAACAGTAAATGAAGCACTTCTGTGGTATCATAATGCTTGTGTGTCCATACCACGAACAATTTTCATCTTTCTCTCATGCCACAATAAATTATAAAGTAACTCAAGTGGGGTTACTGCAGCTTTTGTGCAATCTCAACCAGCCAGGAAGGCTGCTGCAGCAGGAGTGTCCTTTCGTCACAGTGAGCTGCCTGCCTTGTGCTCTTCTCAGTAACTGTTCTCATGCCCTGCCAGGATGTATAAATTGCTGTTGGCTGTTGGGTTGTCCGTCGGCCTACTTTCCAGCACCACCACCCTAAAATGAAAATAAAGAAGCCACAGTGTCAAGCCTTCAGTTAAAAACATCCTTGGATATAACTGTAAAGGAAAAGGCCATTATTTTTCCAAGGGCAATGACTGGCAATTGTGAAATCAGACTTTCTTAAAATTAAGATCTGCTGTCTCTCAATAACTAAGAGAAATGGTGTAGTAAAGCTGAGCTCCATGCACACCTCACCAGAACAGAGAATAAAACCCTTCAGAGGTCAGGGGTATTGCTCACAACTATCCATTACCAAAAAAGCCATCAGCTATTGCACGTAAGGCAGATCTTTCAATTCCCACCCAGCAAAAAAATTGCCGATAGCTGGCATTCAAAGTCACCGCACTATTCACTGCTGTTGATGTTATGGGCAGTAACAGAGCTGCAGATGAAGCTTGGAAAAGCAGAATGCAAGGAAAGCCTCTGGGTGATATGAAGCTTTTTTGATAGTTCTAAGACGCCACAAGAGAGTGAGTTACTTGCAAGTGGCAGTAGACAACTGGTAGAGGTCCTTTCTGGGAATGAAAGCGAGATATTTACATTTTGAAGTGTTTTTTAAGTTTGTCTTTAGAAGCAGATTTTGATGTACATGTACACACAAAGGAGTGATACAGCTAAAAAAAAGATTCACGTGAAACAAACAAAAATAACTTCTACAAAGCAGGAAGAACACGTTATTCTTCGATTTTAAGCATGCCATCTTCACTTCCCTTCATACCTGTCGGATCCCAGAAGCCTGAATATCCTTGTATTATCAGAAATTTCTTGAGTGATCTAAACAACAAAAATAGGACAAGTGTTTACATGTTAAGTGCACAAGTGGTTTCACTTTGTTTTTAAAACCGACCTAGAGAAAATAAGTTACTCTGACTGATGTTACTAATTTACTAATAATTTAAATTAATAACTGATGTTATTAATTTAAATCTGCTACATAATTTAATGCAACTGTTATTTTTAAACAAGATCTAAAAGTTTTTTGTAATTCCTGGCATTTTTCTCTCGAATGTGGAAAATTCTTCTTGTGAAAGCTGAGCATGAAACATTCAAACTATTTGTAAGCCAAGGCACTAAAAAACAGCAGATGACTCATTCAACACCAACAAAAAGACAAAGCTCAGCAGTGGAGTGTGCAACCAACAGTCATAGCCCAGACTTTGGTACCCATGTGCAAGAGGCTACAGGACTGACATCAGTCTTCAAAGCAATTTACAGTGAAGAAGATTAAGGTTACCAAGAATTAGGCTTGGATATTTTCTATAGCATCATGGACTGGTCTATTGTTGCTTTCTGCTTTGTAAATTAATCTTGACAGGAGCTCTTGTATAGCTTCACTGGTTAGTTTGTAGCTTATGAAACATGCTTAGCTTCCAAGTCTAACCTAGAAAATTACTGAAACATTTTAGTCTTTTTCAGACAACAGCATATGCATTTTTCTCCTACTTCGCTTATGTTAGAAGGTAAAATTTAAGGCAAAACGCAGTACTCACCTCGTTTGATCTAAAACTCCTTCCCTGCATGCCATGTTTCCAGAAAGCTAACACGCTGTCCTGCAGACAGACTAGTAACAAAGAACACTGGCATCAGCTCTGAAGCATCATGTCAGCTTGTGCTTTAAAAGCCAAAATCGTATGACTGCAGTTCTGAAATCTGTACCTGGATGTTTTACTGTGTCATGTTTACACACACAGACTGCAAATGTTTCAAAAGAATTTCTGCACTTGCCTCAAGAGTAGCTGCATTTGTATACTTACTTGTCGGTTTAATGAGCGGGGCTTAGAAGTGTTCCCACCCAATCACAGAAGTTCTAAAACTGTCTTTTTGCATAGCCCTAAAAACGCCCTTGCTTTTGAATGGAAAACCCCTCCTCCTCATAGTAGCAAAAAATATGTATTGATTTTAGCAGAAAAGTTAGAGATACTGTAGTGACATTTTTCACTTTCCCAAATTGGTTAATATGGCTCTTCTGCAGTAGCACAGCAAGACTTTATAAAACCCTAGACTTTCCAGCCCCTCATTTGTCACAAATGTGGTGACAGACAACTGCATTTGAACCTATGAAAGGAAGTGGGTCTAGGGTCTTCCTCCAAGAATCAGCAACTCTGTAAGCATCCAAGAATAATCTTTCCTACCTACCTCCAGCATCCTACCTCTGGGCAGGTATGCTGGAAAGAGAGCAGAGCTCTTAGAGACACTGTCAGGCCTGAACAGGACAATGGTAGCACACTTGTAATGAGAGGGGGCTACAGCATGTGTAGAGGTCCAACACTAAGCAGCTTCAAGTATGTGTACTCCTTCCATCCCCCAGTCCTGACCAAGAGAGGCCATAAATGTAATACTTTGCACAACTACTCTTTTAATCTGTTTTAGGACATTACATTTGAAGTCTCTGAAACATGAAATAATATCCTCAGAAATAATTTCTCATTATTTTTATTCCCACTGTTCCCCCTCTTCTAGTGCTACCCTCCACCTGCGCATACATTCTTTCTCAACCCTCTTTCAAAATCGCATGAGACAATCCAGGTGTGTAATCATTGCACAACTGTCAAAATAAAATGTACTCCTGTTTCACAAATCTGATTCTTTCAGATTCTTCAGAGGAAAGCAAAATGCATGTGAAATGTGACATACCATGTAATTTAGCCTCTGAGCTGCTTTATAAAAACAAACTGTGTGAACATACATGCAGCATGAGTTAGCCATGAGTGATTCACATATCTTGAGTAGGCTGCGTTAAGGTGCTCCTTTAGAGGCTGAAGGTCTCCATTATACTCCCAAAACAGCTTAAGTAGGGAAGACTCCAGTCTGACTGCTCCTAGGGAAGTGTGTTACATAGCGTTCTGAACCTTTCACTGAGAGTTCACACACCAGATGAAATGCGTGAGACTGTGTTTCAAATGCCGAAAACTTGACAGTATCTCTAACTCTATACTGTAACAGCAAACCAGTTAATCACAGAATAGCTAGAGTTGGAAGAAATGCATAAGTATCAAATAGAGCTCTCTGCTCCTCACAGGCCTGCCTAAAACTAAATCCTATGACTAAGAGATGCTCTTCAAACTCTCACAGCCTTGTGGCTGTGACCACTTCTGTTCCAGTGAACAAACACCTTCTGAGTGTAGCACCTTCTCATAATGTCCAGTCTGAACTTCCCTTGATGCAGCTTCACCTCATTTCCCTGTGTCCTATCACAGGTAACCAGGGAGAGGATATCACCACCACCTCATTTTCCTCAGCCCCTTGAGGAAGTTTGTATGATGAGGTCACCCTTCTGCCTTCTCTGTTCTCACTCTTGTTAAATCTCGTACAGCTCTCCAGTCAATCTAGATATTCAATATTAATTATTAAATCCAACTTACCTATTGATTCAATCTGAAAGTCAAACGTGAGCTCTGATGACAGCTTGCGGCTGGATTTTAACCTGCCTTGCAGATTCACTATTTTTATGCAGCCTAGACAATAAAAAAAAGTGTATGTTAACCAAACATTATTCCTTTATATATGACCTAACTAGCAGACAGACAGTATGCACGTACGTGCATATGTAGAAATATAGTTGATACTAAAACTTACAATCCAAACACACCAAAATGGTATCTCTCTCCAGCTGTGTTACATGTACAACACTTGTCTCTGTAGTGTCTATAAAAAAATGACAGTGTTAGTTGATAACATAAATTAGCATGAAATCTGAAATGGAAGTTCTAGAGATTGAGACAATTTAATGTGTTAGTGAGCTTTTATCTACTTGAAACAGTCATCTTACAAGTGACATTTTTCCTTCTCTTAGAAAGGCGTGTCCACTTATCCATGTTGACTGTGACATGAAAACTGAAGCTGTAATTAAGCTGGATTAAGTACAGACTTAATCCAGCCTTTCCTGAGCCATATCACAAAAGCAAACTTGTGTGTTTGGTTGTCCCTTTACTTTCAGTTGATATCATGTAATATTGCTGTTGCAAAAAAGGCAGATATGAGACTGTCCACACTAAACACGAATATGGTTTCATTCCATATTTCTTCTGCTTTTTTTCTAAATCTTGCTAAGGAATTTCAATGCTTAATTCTTGCTGCTATTTTCAAACTTTCTATCCCCAGATCTTCCAAAAATAGGGGATTATTTCCTTCTCCAAACTGTTAAAACAAGGGTTACCTTCCTCTCTTCTGAGTCACAGCTGCAGCAGTTTCCATCACAGTAAACAGGGAAATCTGATCCATGATTAGTGGACACGTCATCTCAAAAGAGAAGTGTTGTTTTGATCCATACATTTAACATTAAAATTACAGAAAAAGCAGCTCTTACTAAATTCATCATTTCTGCCAGCGATTCTGTAGACATTCTTTCATACCAAAAAGAGAATGTTAGAGATGTGAAATTAGAGCAAGTTACATAAAAATAAAAGCAGCTTTGAATGAAGTAATAAAATTCACGATACTGTTGAGAAGCCAAGAACTCCTCAAGAGTGATGGCAAAAAGATGTCCCTCAAGACAGTCCCTCCACCTCTTTTGTCTTCGAAAGTATGGAATTATGAACTTAAGGAATTTCTGACACATGTTCCTAACCAAAGGTGGATCTACCCATGACAAAAGCAAGCAGCAGAAGTACAGGAGAACATACATCTGTGCAAACACATTATGGGATGTGGAAATGTGTGCTGCACTGGCTGAAGTTAATGGAAGAAGTATGGGAAGGGAAGAAAACCCCCTCAGCATGTCTCTGGCAGCTAATTGCTTTCAAATGTCTTTATCAAGCTAAAAAAAGAAGTAAAATATCAAACAAAGAAAACTGCTATTTGATGGAAGCTACGATACACACCTTTTCCACTTAAAACCACTGGAAAATCTGTTCGGTTGCACTGTTGCTCGCCTGCCAGCAGGGGCCAGGAATAAACCAATACAACAAGGGGGTTTTTTAAACCCCATTGTTAAATTGAGTGGAATAGTAGAAAATCAAGACACAGAACAAAGAGCACACTAATGATCCAAGGAAGCTAAAGAACTATTTTTGGAAGGCACAATACAATGCTCAATATTCCACATTAAGAAAATATACACAGTTTACTTTTCTCTATTTGCACACTGATGCAGACAATACCAACAGAAGAATGACAAAATGACATTATGGGTCAAAGAATTTCTCTTCAGTCTGCTACTTGTACAGACTCTACTGAAGTCACAGGTATACAACTAGATGTGTGAGACTGAAAATAGATTAACTGGCCATCTACTGATCACCTGGGTTTTTGGAACTATGTTCTAAACCGTGTCAAAATTTGATATACTTTTCAGCAGCAAGTCAGCAGGCATTTTCCTAGAGGAAACTGCTCTTTAGTGAATTCCATGGGACACCACCAGACAGACTCATACACGCATATGCCAGCTTCAATAGGGCTGTGTATAAATTCATCACGGATGAGCAAGGGCTCCATGCCTGGAACTAAGAGCTATACACTGCTGCTTCTAAACCTGCAAGCTATGACTGAGGTCAGCGCACACTGTATCTAGGTTTAGAAGGGAACCTTGCATGCCTAGAGAACTACTCTGAGCACGCTTCCTTCTGTTCCTCAGATGCAGGCCTCCACTCATAGCTCCCAGACTAAAGAGAGACAGGTACTTGGCTTCCTGCTACCAGCTGTCCTATAGAATCATAGAATCATCAGGGATTGGAAGGGACCCTGAAAGATCATCTAGTCAAATCCCCCTGCCAGAGCAGGCTCACCTCACTTTTGCTTTTTATAAACACTGGAAAAATAGAAATATGCTCTTTCTCTCAGCAGGAAGCTGAAATAACCATTTCTAACCTAAAGAGAGCAAAAAGCCAAACAATCCTAGAGATGTTGAATCAAATTGCTAAGAATGCAATTCCATTAAAATCTGTTAAATAACCAGAAGTCACAGTGCCAGGGTAGAGCACAGAATGGCACAGTGGGTAATAGTCAAGTACCGTATGATTTACACAGATGCAAGAAACTTTAACTTCATCTTCTGCTACACTCAAAAATCTCAATAAATTCCATCAGCTCAGCAAGTAGAAATATATTTTAAAAAACATGTATGTGCAAGCAAGTACAACAAGATATCCCTCTAAATGGAGAACTTAAAACAATCACTTTGCATTAATGATTTAACCATTGGTTTCTTCACAGGAAGCTACCTTTCCAGTGCTTCAGCTACAACAGAAGAGCAATGAACACCTCTTAATGCAATCACAACACACAAACCTGTTTCTGTAAACCATGAGGAGGTAGAATTTGGGTTGACAGTCTCAAACTTCACTACTTGGTTGAAGTCTCTTCCTCTGCTGACACCAACACAAACTAAAGGGAATTCCTGCTCAGGGACTACCAGCATTTCAAATAATCTTAGTGGACAAGGTACAGGAAAATCTATGTGCTAGATCAAGAAAAAAAAATAGATATCAGAAAGGAAACAAGTTTAGTCCAAGTTGCTATTAGCTGTTTAAACTATGGTATAAATTAAGTCACACATTTTGTAACATTAAGTTTACTTCTTCAGATAAAAGTAACTGATATGAAAAATCTAAGTTAGAAAGTTTAGAGATTATTCATGCCAATTCAGTTAGATAACCTAGAATGTCTTTCACTGTGTAAGCCCTGTGCAGATACCAAGAGTGCTTATACTCATCGCTGCTCTCCATGGCTAAGCACGAAGCCTTTTCTCTCAGGTTGATCAGGTTATAGCTGCAGCCTCTCTACAAACATGAGCCCAATCTGACTCCATCTATTCAGGTGTTGTCACATGAGAGGAAAACAAGCATTTCTGAGCACCTCCAGCATCACAAAGCAGAGAGTTCAGTGGCCACAGACAACTCTGGTATGAGGTCAAGCCTGCTGTTAACTTAATTCTCACTCCACTCTGCCATGTTTCTATCTGTTGGCCAGTGTTTTTAACTCTGCAACTAAAAGACAGTGTTCACAGATAGAAGGGCTGTTATTGTTGGTAGTAAACCACAAACCCAAGAATATTCCTATAAATGTTTTGAGTGGAGTTGCTTGTTTTAGTGTAATTGAACAGCAACAGACAACAGTGTCCCGTAACTCAAGAAATGGCTAACACTTACTCGTAGCAAGTCATTAAATGATAAATAGAACTGGACATAAGAGTATCTCATGATATAATATTACCTTGATTAACATAAATTTTTGCATTGGTTCAACCCATTCTAACAAAACAATGCTCGACTGTAGTGCTCCACAAAGGTACTTGTGGCCTGTGTAGGGATTCCTCACTGTCAAAAAAAGGAGAGATAGAGTACATTAGTGTACTAGTAAAATACAAATTCTAAACAATTCCTAACTAAATAACAGTTGATACATTTTTTTATATCACCACCACTCAAATGTTTAATAAGGAAGCTGCTGAAAAGTCAACATTCACACTATGAAAACAGTGATAGTAACCAAGCTGCAGCAAGGGCTGCCCTTCCACTGGCCAAAAACAGCCTGCAGCTGGTGCCAAATAAGCCATAATAAGCATGACTCCTACAAGAGCACTGTGGTGTGATTCACCTTTCCAACTCAAAATAACGTTTACTGTGGGTTTTTTTTTTTAATATTGGAAGGTGTTAAAAGGTCCAAAATTTACTATTTTAGACAGTATTTAAAAAATAGCTGACTGCAAACACATTTGAGATTTCATGCTTCACTGTCTTGGTTTGCCTAAGCTATCTCCAAACCATGAGGAGCTTCAAGAGAAAGGCCTTTTCTTTGGCACATAGTCATCCAGCAGTCACTGAACAATCTCCGTCATTCAAGCACTGCTCAGCTGCCTTTAAAGCTCTGTCACAGCAAATCTGAAATCCAGCTCTGTAGTTCTGATGAACACTTCCAGATCAGCAGGAAATTCAGGTCAACTCAACTGGTTTTCCATTGATTTGTCAGAACTCAAAAACTGGAAAATTGCAAAACTGTACACTGTGAAATCTGAAGTTTCACAACTTGAATTCTACAGTTTTGACAAAATTTTGTTCCTTAAACGCTGCCAGCAGATCAATTAACATGAACAAGTATTACTTCGTACAATTATATCTAAACCCCAGATTTTTAAGTGTTGTGAAGTAACCATATGCTGCAAGGAATTAATACCACAGTTCAGATACCGTGCTTCTGCAATTCAGTACTATTGACTTAAGTGAAATATGCTCATGCTACCTTACTGTCAAAGAAATCCACTGGCAATCCTTAGCCCCTTAAACGCCAAAGCTTAATTTCATCAATCAAAATCCTCACTCGACATTTGTCAAACCAGCTATATTCAGCAGCAAATAACACTTGGTGTGACCCTTAGTAAGGCTGAATGCAGCAGCAGCAATCACAGAACATGCAGTTATCAACACCTGCAAGATGGAGAAACAAGACCAGAAGTTGTCTTTCTCTCCTTCCTGTAGCACTTCCCTCAGGCCAAAGGGACATTTATGCTGTCAGCAGGAATGAAGGCTCAGGCTGTACATAGGCAGAAGAGGCATTTCTCCCCTTCGACCTGCCTTTTGCAGCTGCCCTGGCTGCCATCACAAATTACCACTTCTGCCTATCATGCACAAAGAACTCCATGCTTATTTGGCTAAGCTATGTCTGAATGCCAGGACAGCAGACTTCCCTTCCTGTCCTGTCACATCCCATGACACTCTTGTTACATTCTGCGTCTTTTAGTGCAGAAACTACAGGATTACAGAGGAGCATACCACCAGGCTTCTCAGTTCATACACAAAGACCTGAAAACATACGGACTTCCAAAATAATTTTCATATCAGAAAGCCAGCGTTTGTACCTACTCTGATCCCTGTCACTCCACCCCTTCGCGTGTTCCCTTCAGCATCCATTAACACTCACAGCTTGACTAGATGCCTCAATTAGGGCAAGGCCTGGACATAAACAATACAGATCATTAACACCCTACTACACCCTAGGCAATTCATACCCCAGAAAGTCAGGTTTAAACAGGCAAGCTCTACAAAGCAGTGATAACAAACACAAGACGTTTTAGCAGTATGAGGAAAATTTCTGTCAGGATAAATGAGAGATGCTCCCTTACTGCTGTGTCTCTGAAAATCTGTATAATACAACCCCTCACACTAAAGATTTAATTATGCAACCATATGTGGAACACTTTCAGGAACAAGAGCTCACCTGCAAGAGATCGTCCAGTTACCTTTTTTATTTACCTGCCCCCACCCCCCTTTTAAAACATGTCTTAACGCTGTACAGCTTTGACACTTCAGTAGCTAGCACTCTGACCACACTATGAGGGCTTCAGATATCACACCGTCCTCAAACAAGTGAAAATATTCCTTGATTTTATCATCTAATAGTGACGACTATGCTAGGATATCAGGCCTCATGAAAGTGTCAAGTCACTCCATCCATGGAGATTAGGTTCTCCCTCTTTAAATACATTCTGCTTCTCTGCAATTCTTGAGAACTGTCTTTAAATATAAAGGAGGAAATGGGAAAGTTTTCACTTCTTAAACGCAAGGACTAACCTGAATGATCTTACAGTCTGCAAAAACATAGCTTTATAACAACGACAGAAGTCTCTTCTCCCTTTACCTCCTACACCTGACTCAGTGATCTTTTATTGCCACCATTTGTACTGCTTCTTGGCACTTATTCTGCAGATCTTTACTTACCAACACAACACTTCTGACACCATTTAGTGTCAGGAATTTTTGTAGACACGGCAAACTTCCTACAAGACATAAATACAGAATTATTGATAAACTAAAACAATTGAATGAATTTGCTTTTCAGGGGGCTACTGGTTAGAAAATTTTATTTGTTCCCCACTTCAAACAACTTATTTGTATATTTCTTCTCAAAATGATATAGCTAGAACATTCACAGTGACCCCTCCATTTGCACCATCACATCTTGTGCTGCACATACACAGACAACACAAAGTCCACTCTTATCCCAAGGACAACATAGTTTGAAGACAAGACACATGGGCTCAAGTAGTGTAGGAAATGATGATACACTGGAGAGCTTGCTGGGCCACAGTGCTTGTAAACTAACAGCTTAAATTTTGTAAAACTTTTATAGGCAGCATTGCATGCATTTCAAGAAGAGCTCTGAAGGAGGACTGGAAGCCAGCTTTGTGCAGGGACCCTAAGAAATGATGAAAACAATTGCTTGAACATTTATCAGATCAGCCAGAGAAGATGTTATTTGCTGGTGGTGAGAACTGGTGTTTTGACACAGACTAGAAGCCAACAGACAGTATGGAGACTTGCCACAGTAGCCTTGAAAGTAAAAGTAACTAACTTGATGCTGCGAGAACAGGGGAATAAGTGTAGTGATTGATAGATCCTGCAGGCAAAGCTACAAACTGGGAAAATATTTGGCATAGCATTTCAAATGACGCTGTCCAGAAGTGACAGATAATGCAGCAGAACTGAGCAGCATGAAAACAAGAGTACTGGCCACAAATTTTGGTTGCAAGTAGTCATGGAAGGTTTCAAAGGAACTGCTCAAGGACAAGCAATTTCTGGAAAGAAGCTAGCAAGTTGACTTATCACAGACATGGCTAACAAGTATCATAAACTGAACTTAGGCAATTTTGCAGATGAATACATGAACCTCACTAATTAAACTTAGTTTTGCTTCACATTTTCACTATTGAAAACTTTGCTTTAATATATCTAAATTCTTTATGTAGGGCTGTATTCAGGAACTTGCTGAATAATTATTGCGCTTTGTGGTCTGGTAGGAAAGGCAAAATTGCTGTTCTACTCCAACGTATTTCTGCTGTCTGACTAAATCATGGAATCATCGAATCACTACGGATTGGAAGGGACCTCGAAAGATCATCTAGTCCAATTCCAGTGTTACTATCTGATGCTTTACAGCGCTGGATAAATCAGCAAAATGAAGTTAATCTCTGCTTGACTTTGAAAAACTGGTTTGGCACTTGCGCATTCAGGTTGTGCTGCATTTTTTGGGAAAGTGACATGAGTAGATGAGGAGTTTTCTGGAGTCTTCTGCAACTTCTGTAAGGTGTCATTCCAGGCTTCACATAGTCTGAAGGTTTTCCTCACATCATCACTATAATAATTATGGTTATCAGTCCACTGCTGATGCAGTCCTTAAGGCAAAGCCACCCAGCCAAAGTTAGTTAAGGAAGAGAAAGAAGCAGAACAGTGGTGCAGGCAGAGAGGAGACAGGAATTCAAAGCACAAATTCTCACTCAGGCAACTTAAATTCAGCCTCTAAGAAGAGCACAATTTTCAGATAAGCATTGCACCATTATGTTTGTAGATGACTGAACAAGAAGCCTTCCCAGAATAATTAAATGTTAATAGGCTGTTAACAGAAGATAGCAGAGAATCACGTCTTCTATAATATGATTTCCT
>VXBP01000728.1:121346-132655 GCA_013400115.1 Rhinopomastus cyanomelas | reverse complement strand
CTTCTATAATATGATTTCCTAACAGAAAGCCTACGTATGAGAAGAACCAGTGATTCACTATGTGCTTTGAGAATCCAAAGTTTTCTCTGCAAACTAGATTAGGGTTACTATTGCCTCCTTCTTGGATTTGAATGGGCTCCTGAGGTTTGTCTGGCAGCCAGCACTGCACCCAGTCTTTGGGATTCCGTATGCAGCTGTTAGTAAACGAAGTTAGAGAGACTGCACACACTATGTGCTGCAGGCACAGACGTACGTTCTACACTGCCCTAAGAAACCAGACTAGACTATACACGCAAAGAACAATGCCCAGAAAACAAGAGGCTTCACATCAAAAAGGTAAGATGCACCAAAACCTATTTCTCTAGTAAAGCCATATTCACAATTTGATTCATGTAAATTCATGTCAACCCTCTGATCAATGTTATTCATGGCAATCTGATGAGAGCCTCTGCATTACTTGGTATCCCCAGTGCTTCTCAAGCATGTCATGAAGTCCCAGAAACATGATTTTCTGATATATACAATGGTGTGTATTTACCTGGGAAGTATTCGGTCAGGAAGTTTATGTGCTGGAATAGCAACAGGTAACTTTTGCATTTGCCTTGCATAATCAAAGAGTCCTGGTAGGTTATGGGAATAAAGCTGAGAAGCTTTACCTGGAAATTAGAAAACAAACCCACACTTCAAATACAAAACCAAATGTTTACCAGCACTATGCCTCAAAGATAGCACAGTAACTTACCAGATATTGATAATAAGCAATTGTTCATGACATATAACCATGTACACCTTCGAGGAAATAGCTGATAAAGGACAAAGAAAGAAAGAAAAGCATTCAGTTGGATAGACACAAAATCTGAGCATGTTATACATGTCTGTGTAGAAGACTGAACTAAACTATCATTGGCTTGTTTTTCTGTAGCAGAAATTAGCATAAGTCAAGTAATGTTTACTTGGATTCCAGAGATAATTCAAAGTAAATCTTAGACATACACACTGTATTTACCATACACATTAACATTTAGGCAATTAGCACATTTTATATTCCTGTCTTCAAGTATACTGTAATTAGTCCACAAGATATCATTGTAAATATTCATCAACCCTTTTTAAAAAATTTTAAAAAGAAAACTTTCAAAGGAGAACAGCTGAACCCCACAAACATCAGTAAACAAAGCATTATTAACTATAGCCATTCTAAAGCCTGTAATAGTCCAAATCTCTTGAAACAATTAAAACTAAGTACAGCTGAGACTCTCCATCTGCATAAGAAATGTACACATTTCACTTAAGTGATTCTGGTATGCAACAAATAATCAAGGCAGAATTGGTCTTGGTCAAATCTCACAATTACTAAAAAGATGGGGCTGAAACACATAAGACACCTTCCAGTCTTTCTGAAAAAGAATTTTAAAAGAGAAGGGTTTCCCTGCCACCCCTCCCTTGGATAACTTCTGGAGCTTCTTGCCACAAGAGGTCATGGAAGTAGAAGCAGTGTAAAGGAGAAATTAAACAGTCAGTCTAACAGGTCCACAAATGGATACAAAAAGCAGGGATCCTCCAACATCCCCAACTCAATGACTGTAGCATAATCTGAAAAGAATGGACAGCAAACAGTGGCCAAGCTTACAAGCATTTCCTACTGCTACTTTAGGAAAACAGATTGTTGGGAAACCCAACAAGAGAACACCAAATAAAAAAGTACCACCAAACAATAACAAAACAATCCCTGTTAGTGCTAGTTTATTATAAATATTTGAAGAGAGCTGTAAATTAAGTGAAAGACGTTTCTGCTAAAGACCAAGAGATTCATCTTGAAGTTGTGCTAACTCCTGGAAACGCGTTATTTCTGCTTTGTCCATTAGTGAAGGGCAATGTAGTGAAATATACCAAGGACATTACTTTTTCTTTTACACTGAATTGCATCAGACCTGGAGCGTAAACAATGAAATGAAACAGAACTCAAAACTATTAAAGTGCTGTTACAATAAATAACCATGTAATAAATGGTTAGCACAGAGAAGTCTTCTCACAATCCCAACACACTCTAAGAAAAGTCAATGGTAATAATCTACCAGCCTGTCTGTATGTAGCCCCATAAGCACATTGTGACTGACTACGTCTGGATGTAAGGATTGAAGAACAGCAATACTTGCAAATTTGCAGGTTGATTGGCCTGTCAGTCATTCCTCCTGTTCCAGGACTGGCTGTTTTTACAAGCGTCATCTCTTGCCTCTGAGGGCTTATTAAAACATTTCCCTAAAAGCTCACTAGGTAAGGCACTACTGATCATGGTACGTCTGTTCTCCTTGCTCATTTACAATAAATCCCAATCCTAATAAAACCTACCCTATTCTACCTGGCCTACAAGGATTATTGTATATGTGATGTTTCTCAGAGTAGGTTTTACAGCTGCAGTGCAGCAGCAGAGAGGTATCTGAACTAGATTTACACCAGCTAACTCAAGCATCAGACTGATAAGTTGCATGAGGCTCAGTACAAGCTAGCTAGGCTGCCTTCTCAACACAAGACATGTCCACATCTGGACCCTGAAAGATGGAAAAAACCCAGTGCCTTCAGCTTACAGTGTGAAGGCTGCCCCTGCAAACTCCTCCATCTTGATGGCAGCTATGTAGCTCCCTAAGTTAGGGACATGGCAAGAAAGAAAACAAAAGAGCTGGAGAAGCCACCATATAGAAAAGTCTGCAACTGGCAAATCTCCCTCTCCAGTACCCCCTCCCAAAACTGGGATATTAATTGGCATTCAGTTAGCTGAGTCTAATCAGTAAAGCTAAAATGAAGACAAAAATAACATAATCTAGTATATAAAGGATCTCTTCAACTTCTTGTAGCTGAAACACAGTGTTCGTTGCAACTCTACCTTGTTTGTTGTTATTCTGCCTTGTAACACAGTTTTAAAGAAAGTAGATACTTCCATAGAAACTCTTATCAGGGAAAATCTGTACTGTTTAACAAATGGCTTAATTGCAGGACAGGACATGCCTAGTGAACAGCAGTTCAACCCAATGACAGACACGGATAACATAGCTAAACGGTATCCTCAGTAGCCAACATTTAATGCCATTTTCAGTGATAGCTGTTGCTTACATAGCTGCAGTAAAGGCAATTTTTTGCCTTTAAAACACTAAACCGAGTGGTTGAAAGAAGTGACAAAGATGTTATTTTCCCCCCAAGTATCCAAGTAGAAATATACCTGCTCCATTGATGTTTCATGAAGTTCATTGAGATTCAATGTGTAGATACCTTCTTCTGCACCAAATATCAAGTACTGATCTGCAAACACAAATGAAAAAAAAAAAATCCAGAAACCTGATTTACAGAGGGTGGTTTTTTTTTGTAAGAGCATGCAGCTCTTCACCAAAAAAAGAGACTGGAAAGAATCACACACATTGAAACAAAACAACCCGTAATAGTTATGGTGTTGAAAGCATGGCAAATTAATCTTCCTAAGGACATACAGATTTATGGATAGGGCTGTTTTAAGACATTAAGACAGACCAGTTTTTTTTTTTAAATTAACAATTGTAATAACACACAGTGGTGATACAACCATAAAAAAAGAATTAATAATTTCCTCACATATATATTATTCTACTTAGATATTTCCATATATTTTGTGAAATATTCATAGGATCTCTCTGAATTACTTTATCAGAGTATTGACAAGAACTTCTTCTGTACTTTGGGAATGCCTCACTTTTTAAATATAACTAATTTCCTGGATCACATTAAGGCTTGTGAATAAGACAGGCATCTCAGAGAAGACATTAACTACAAAAGACTGACATCCACAGTTTCAGATGCTAGAAACCAAGTACTTTCTTGCTTACTGGCTCTGTAGCATGTTTATACAGCCTAGAATCAAATGGTGAAATTGTAGGCAATGAATGTACCATGTTACCTTTTGCACCTTGAACTGAACTATATGATAAAGCACCCCGAATTTCAGACCACATAATTCTGTTCATATGAACAAACCTATTTTACAATGTCTGTGTTAAAAAGAATAGTCTCACTTGTCTAATTATTACTGACATCAAAAGCAGAGGACAAAACGGGTCAAATATATATATTACCTCTCGTATCTGGATTTATCCATGATGTTGCACAATGAATTTTTAAAGGACAGCCATTGAAAACCTTTGAAAAGCAAGCACCCATCTGTAGAAGTAAAAACAATTAAAACTATACATATGAAGAACTAAAGTGTGACATTTTAAATAGGATTATTTTTACTTAAAGTACTAACTAAAGGTTAAGAGTGGTTTCCTTTGCCACGTAGATAATAACCTAACTCAGACGACAAGTTGACTAACAGATTTTGTTTTTTGGAAGTGTTTTTCCCCTTTGTGTGCAAAATCTTTCTCAAGGTACCAGAACTAGCATTTCAAAATTCTCTCTTAAATTAACAGTAAGGCAGGTACTTCCTACAAAGGTGACAAATCTGAAAAAGGTTTCTGGATTCTAATACTTTAGGAAGTTTCCGAGAAAATTGTTTTTGCTAGATTTCATGCATTTAACATAACAATTATCCTATTTTGTTAAGAATCAGACCTGATGGATACACAGATCATTACGGGCTGTAATGGACCTCTAGAGGTCATCAAGTCCAACCTCCCCTGCTTGAGCAGGACCATAGAACCTAGGGCAGGTCACACAGGAACACACTCAGATAGGTCTTGAAAGTCTCCACAGAAGGAGACTCCACAATCTCTCTGTGTAGTCCATCCCAATGCTCTGTAACCCTTAAAGAAGCTTTTTCTCATGCTGAGGTGGAACTTCCTGTACTCTAACTTACATCCACTACCCCTTGTCCTATCACATGGCGCATTAAAAAGAGATTGTCTATTTCTTTTTGACACCTAGCCCTCATGTATTTATATACAGTAATTAAATCCCCTCAGAGTCTTCTCCTCTCCAGACTAAAAAGCCCCAGGTCTCCCAGTCTTCCCTCATAAGACAGGTGCTCCAGTACTTGATGACTCAGAAATACTCACATGTACTTTAGGTGTGGGAGGAAGGCCATTACTAACGGGTTTCTAGAAAATAAAAAGGTAAGAGGTATGTTTACACTCACACATGCATGAACACGCACATTTTCTACCCAGGCTGCAGTGCAACCAAAAGACAAGCCTAAAAACTGTTTTCAGAATGCTGTTAAGACCAAGTGAAAATACTCGAGCATAATTGTATAAGGAGAAAATAAAAAGCCAATGTGTACATCCATGTAAGAAAGAAATAGACCCCCTCACCCCCCGTAAGTTTTTTAATACAATAGAGTTGTGCTGTGTGTTTTTACTCTGTACTAACTGGAAGGCACTGGACACCTACTGGGACTCTGTTCCATCCAGCACCACATGTACTAGGTCTGACAGCCATGAGTGACCTTTGACTGCAGTCTTGTTTTTCAGCCTGACCTTGTGCTTAAGAGCTTCCTTCCAACCAACACATCCATAATTCTGTGTGAGTTTCATAGCCACTTCCCTTGTGACCACACATCACAAATTACCAACAAAGTGTTTTTCATGAAAACCTTAATGAATACCTAATATCTACTCCTTGAAGGTCAGCACAGTCTATGGCACAACATTTCAAGTCATGATGCCTGAAAGAATGCCACATCCAGCAATACAAAGTTTAAGCAATATTGCAGCAATTGCTTTATTATTCAGCATTACAAGCAGCATTAAACTCATCAGTCATCACCAGATCTACTTTCTTGTAGACTTCAACTTCCTGTCAACTACATGACATCTCTATTTGCTTCCTTCAAGAGAGAGACCTTTACAGCCTCACCCTTGGAAGAAGCCCCCAGGAAGTAAGTTTCATGTTACATCTAATCTGATCTAAGTGCAGACATCCCACTCTTTCCTATCTCACATTCCCATTTTTTGCATTTGCATCAGGGTAATAAAGTGACCACTGTGGAACCAATTGTTGCTTTGCTGGAAAAGCTCACTTGTAGGAGAATAAAAGTACAGAGGAATATCCCTTTTCCTCAGCTCACACCTGGATCACAGTACATCTAGCGTAAAACCCCATTTTCTCCTTAAGTGCAACCTCACATGAGCACGCACAGCTCCAGTCTGACATTAAACCAAATTGCCAAACTCTAACACTTGGAGCTCCAGGGGCCAGCAGGCAAACAGCTTGCACATCTGGTCCCTTAGTCTACATTTCCCCATCTTTTTTCGCTTGAACAACAAAAAAACCCCTCTATATCTACATATGGGATAGAAGGGCTTAATCTGGAAAAGCACAAACTCCGCTCCCTTCCCAAGGCCAGTCAAATTCTCCAAAGCATCATCAGGTGGCAGTATATTCCTTAACTCCCTCATTTGCTTAAAGAGCTATTGTTCAGCACAACAAATCTCTCTCTTGCTGCATCTCCCTCGCATTACATCACTCCCAAGTATATACAACATTGGAGGTCTTGTATATCCATGACTACGTTAGTTTCCAATAAAAATTAAATACTAACTCAAACTTCACCTTCAGACAATCACAACTAGACCATCTAACAAAACTGTGCTTCCATTCTAAGTAAACAAGATGCCATCCAGTGTAATTTCTAGAGTCTGCTTACTCCTTTTAATTGCATGTGTGTAGCAGTTGAGATCACTTTAAAATAGCAGACAGAAACTTAAATACATACCAATATTTCCTTCTTTTCTCTCCTTGAAAAATTAACGTCTCTAGCTTCGTTCTGAAGATGTGGTGGTGATCCCTCTCCTTCACCGTTTAGCTGTACAGAAGTCACTCCATTACCTAGAAATATTAATATTTCATATGTTTTCTTCTGCCTTCAACTGAACTAGAAACAATTTTGAAGGGCCAAAATTTCTACTTATGATGGAGCATATTCCAATGCCCCAATTTGTTTCTAAAGCATGCATTACCCCTACACGTGTACACTTAACCATCACACTCAATCTCAGTATAGGGCTACTACTAATTAATGTAACCAATGTTCAGCTATCAAGATTTGGACAGACTGAAGAGTTGGGCTACGAGAAATTTAATGAGTTTTAACAAAAACGAATGTAGAGTCCTTCACTTGGGAAAGAATCACGGGATGCATCAACACAGGTTTGGTAGCGACCAGCCAGACAGCATCCTTGGGAAGAGGGATCTTGAGAGTTTTTGTGAATAACAAACCAAAAATGGATCAACAGTGTGCCTTTGTGGTCGAGAAGTCCAATAGGGTGTTGAGATGGATCAAGAAGAGTGTGTCTAGCAAATAAAGGGAAGTTATTCTACCCCTTTACTCTCATTTAGTGAGACCATACCTGGAATGCTGTGCCCAGTTCTGGTGTCCCCAATTCAAGAGGGATAGAGAATTAACTGACAGAGTTCAACAGAGAGCTACGAGGATGACTGGGAGTCTGGAAAAACTGCCTTACGAAGACAGATTGAGAAAATTGGGACTTTTAGTGTAGACAAAAGGCGGCTACATGAGGATTTAATTACTGTATATAAATACATGAGGGCTGGGTGTCAAGAAGAAAGGAACACCCTCTTTTCAATTGTGTCAGACATGACAAGGAGTGATAGATGAAAGCTTGAACACAGGAAGTTTCACCTCATTACAAGGAAAAATATCTTTACGGTAAGGGTTATTGGAACGGGTTGCCCATGGAGGTTTGGAGTCCACTTCTGTGGACATGTTTCAGACCGACCTGGATGCATTTTTATGTGGTTACGCTCTTCAGTTAACTGGTATCCTGCCTGAGCAGGAGGGCTGGACCCAATGATGGCCTTTGAAGGCCCCTTCCAACCCTAATAAACTGCGTAAACTGTGTAAATCTGCTACAGGCATACAAAGGGACACAGTCACAGTTATGAGGAAATGTGTATTTAACATATCCAAACAAAAACTTGGCTATAGCTAATGCTTAATTTACATTTATATATAGCCTTGAGGCATTTCTTAGCACTGGATGATAAAGTGTTCCGGTCAAATCTGAAACACAATATATAGCAAGAAAGAGCTAGCAAGGTATCAAGAGTAAGACATTCAGCCTGCTTGAAATGTGCCAGCCCAGGATAACTCCTAAAGCATCACACTTTAACAAAATTCTGTGAAAAGCAAAAAAGGAACAGTCTGAGCATACGTTAAACGAACAGTTAATTACCTGCTATACCACCCAGCCCATTCACTGCATGAACCAAACTTTGAAAGCAAAACTATTCCGGACGTGCCAACTGACACAGGCCTAAAATCTGAAACCTACATACAGGAAAGCATCTTTGTCCCCTGTGACAGTGCTAAAGCATTATGTTAGACATGTTTGCTTAGAAAAGTAACTGTGTCACCATCAATGGCATCAGCAGGAACCATGTCAATGACTTTACCAGGAGGTACATTTGGTCATCAAGAGTTCAAGTATGCTTTGTGTACTTAGGCTGTCGTGCACTTTCTGTTACTTGCCTATCACAGAAAAATTATCACAGTGTGCTTATGTGAGGATGTAGAAATAAAACTTAGATTATTTAAGAAACACCTGTGTATCTCTGATATCTAAGTAAAGCAGGCCAAATTACCTTTTGTGAATTGTTCTGGTTATGAAGAAAAAACAAACAAAAAATGTTACTCAAAATTTTTATTTTTATCTTAGTCTGTGTGTAGACAGATTGTATCATTTTTAGTGATATTACGTGCCATCAGTATTCAAAAAATAAACCTTTGGCATAAACAATACTCTTAGAATGAAACTGCATTTTCTTCATTCACCTTGTCTTAGATGAATTGACATTTTTTGGTGTATAAAATGAACTCTGTAAGACACTGAGGTAGAGCTTCGTGGGACATCACCTAGCTCAAAGCCTTGAGCAATTCTCTGTTAAATAAATCCTCAAGCCTACGCACATATTTGCTGACATACTGGGTAAAGAAGCCATTTTTCAGTACAACATCTTTGTATCTCTCTATTACCTAAAGCATTAGATTTCTGTGGAGGTAACCGAGGAGGTGGTGGTCTGGGTGGAACCTGAGATGCAGATTTTGCTGGACTCTCAGATATTGGGCATCTCTTGATTGTTCCTTGATTATCGCTTTCAGAAGAGTGAGTTTCTTGGGGGATAAAGATGGATTTAGGCTGAAAAGGGCAGAGAAAGAATAAAAACATAACGAAAACAAGATTTAGAGCATCCATGCTAGCGGCAGGACACAAAATTTAATCTACTCCAGGCATGCCTCTGAAGATCACCATTCACACATCAGAAGTTAGCAAGCAGATACTTCATTTGGCAACTAAATTTTATAACTACCCAATTTATTCCTTTCCAAGTATCAGAACTACCAGTTAGTGAAAACCAGCACTTTCACACTGACAGTCCTTCACCACGCAAGACTCCATGCACATTTACAATTAAAGGCTAAGAAGGTACAGGTCAACTTCCTGGATACACCCTTGTCTTAAAACTTGCTTAAAGTCTTCTAGTCATGGCTCAAGAGAGAGAAACATCAGTATAATCATTTAAACACTTCTGCATTTGTTTGTTTATTTCAAGTGCTCTTTTATTCTGGGCTATAAAATCCCCTTTGCTTACCTTTGGTGGTAAAGGAGGCGGCACTTTAGGTTTCATAGTAGCTCTATTAAAAAAAAAAGAAAAACCACAGGGTTAATCCAGTGTAGAATTTTGAACCTTGTATTGCAGTGCTGAAGAGGACATGGGATTTTCTCAATGCTGTACAAAAAAAACCCACCATTAACTTGTCGTAAGCACTACTACAACCAAGTAACTGCATCATGAATAGCTTCAAACTGTCATTGCTGTGCATACCACAGCTACCATCTGAAAACTGAAGTTTCAGAGATCCTTCATAGAGAGCACAAAGCAGCATGAAGCAATCCATTAAAGATGCACCTACTTGTGCAAAAATAAGAAAGACGACATGGAGCAGGCCTGACATTTACTCCGTTGAGAAAGATTAAATTATCAGACCGTTTTTGTCTGAAGGGCCAGCAAAGCAGATTGACAAGAACACTGATGAATACCATTCTTAAAGAATTTACCACTGATGGCTTCTGCACAGCCTTACACACTGATCGTCACAGACATCGCCAGTTGGTTTGCTAGCATGTTTTTTCTTTTCATGTAGTTTCTTTTTTTTCGGTTTTTTCCCCCCCTCACAGAAATCTTGTGAAAGACAGCTCTTTCACACAAGAATAATTCAATGAACTGGCTCAACAGCATAAGATATCAACAGAGAACAAGAGAGCTGAAGCATCAGGAGCATTATTTCTTCATTGGTTTTGTGTTTCAAAGAACATGATTCATTTTTAAAAAATCCCAAATACCTACTTTTTTTTTCTTTTGTTTTTAAGAACTCTAGCACCGTCTCATTTCCTAATCTTCTGGAACAGAAAATTCTTTCCATTAAATAAATTAGGAATACAGCTGTGAAAACTGACACTCTTGCACACTATTTTCTTTATTTTTATTTGGGAAAATATTCCAGTAGTAATATATCTGTTTCCCTGCTTACAGAACAAAGGAGACAGCTTGTCTCCTTTAATTCATTCTTTTCAGGGGCTTCTGTCCTGGCACCTTATCAGTTGCTTCTTTATTTCAGAGAAGCTGTAATGAGTTACACTGTATCATATACTTGGGCTGCTGTGGTGATGGAAATTATCTTCTCTTCAGCCATGTGTGTGCAGGCTCCACTTGTGTTTTACTTCATGTTCTTCCCTGCACCTCACCCAGCCACCACAGTGTTTACACTGGGCAGTGAAATGCAAAAAAAAGTCAACAATTCAGCATAAATGAGACAGATGTTTGTACAAAGGATTGTGTGTCTCAGTTTCAACAGAAACGTTTATGTACAGTTTGTCACTGCTGATCACGGAGGATAGCAGGCCAAATAATTTCTGCTTTCCCAATCTCCATAACCAGGAAGTTCATTATCATCAGCTTTGCTGCACATGATAGAAAAAGAAATACCAAACCAATCGAAATTTTTAAGTTAAAAGATTTTTTTAATAGTTTTCTGAAGCTTGGGAATTCTCTGATATGAATCACCCGGCTTCAGTGGCATCATTTTGGACTAGACAGGACACAGCTGCTTTATTGTGCTCATCTGGATCTGAAGGGAGAAGTGACTGATGTCATATTTGCTCTTCAACTACAGCTTCATCCAAAAGCATAAATGAAACAAAAGCTTTAAATCTTCAGTGGTATCCAGAGAAAGATATCCAAGACTGGATGATAAACCAACCGTTTGCAGTACAACTTTCGGGTTCAAGCAGATAACAAAAGTAAAGGCACAGATGCAAAATCTGTCT